>BMAO01032447.1:0-57517 GCA_019973975.1 Trichonephila clavata | reverse complement strand
GAAATACAAAAATTCATGAGAAAAATTGACAGTATTAATGTATAAATGTAAAGTTTTAGCATATATAATGTCCAAGTGAGAACAGTTTGAATAAAAATTTCACGAAGTTTCTATACTACTCATCTAGCATATTCAAATCTATACCGAAAAATGAATCAGAAAAAATTAAATTTAAATACAACGTATAGAACCCAAGAAACATTTTTGACTTATGGATGAATATAAAACACGTGTATTGTTGTTGTTGTCGTGTATGACAAAGTGCAAAGGTATTGTATATAAAAAAAAAGGTAAAGAAATGAGTCAAATATTGCCAAAGGCGTGAATCACAGCCGTGGCAACATCCATGGCATGATCCGAGTATAGGATGTCCATGCTGTAGTCATTGTCTATTTTAAAAAGGGCCCAACAATGGAAGGACAGTTAAAACGATGTTTGGGATCCAGTTGCTTGCCTGGGCAGTGCCTGCATTCCACATATGATCTGGATCCATCAGGCAGAATCTTCATGCCTTAAAATGTTTTGTCCTTAGTCTGGTTATTGTTGTTGTAATTTCTCGGCTATAATTTAATTCTGGCAGCGGGAATTTTTTTCGTGGGTTTGAGCAGAGCTTTTGTTTTGCGACAGCGTTGGCATCAAAGACCGTAGTCAAAGAAGTTACACGTTCAAGGGTTCTGGCTTCATGGCAAGGAAATCGGCTATCTCGTTCCCCTCGATGTCAACATGGGCCGGGGTCCACTGGAGGGTGCATGATTTGCCCAATGCACCAATGGAAAGTAAAAGAGTTTATTTCTTGGGTGAGTCGCATTTTTCCTTTCATGATGGCCTCAAGAGCGGATCTACAGTCGGAGAAAACAATGATGCCGTCGGAATTAGCGATATCTGTCCATGTAAGGTAAATATCTAGGGCTGTCCTAATTGCTATGAGCTCACACGTGAAGTTGGAAGAAATTTGCCCTGCGGAGACCTTGTGCTCCGTGTGGTGATCGGATTAGAACACGTGAATTACTAGGAAATATTATCAAAAGATTTAAGAGTGATATTTAGGCGAATGGCTATAGTCAAGTATTAGGGGAGATGATCAGAAAAAAAAAGATTACAAGCCGCCGCATTTTTAAACTACATATTGTGGGGAATTTTTTTGTTCCTGGGGAAAGTGGAGAAAAATGGTGCTATTTAACATACAGCTGGTTTTTCAGGTAGGTAGTGAAAGTTCCCAGACAGTTCAGGACGAATGAAAAGGCAAGAGTTTAGGAAATTGGTCTCGTTTGGAAGTGAAAGCCGTGATTCGATTTTTATGAGCAAAGAATGCGTCCGCATCTGAGAAAGCAGAGCAGGATGAGCAGGCAACATGTAGCGAAATGGTATCACTCTTTTCAAGCAAACAGGCAGGCAATCGAAAACCGCAATATGTCAGAGACTGGCCTGCCAAGTTCTTCAACGTCAGAAATCAACACGGCATGAATTTATGAAATGATTTAAAAGGATCGATGGGTAACTCTGCGTGAAATCTCGTCAGAGCTGGGACTGAGCTATGGTAGCGTGCACCGGATCGTTTCAGATGTGCTGTTATATTCCAAGACAGTGCTGTAAATCATCCGCCTTCATCAAATAAAATAGAAACTTCATCAAATAAAATAGAAAAAATGTCAGTACTTTTTTTATTTTTGAAAATTTTTACTGTACTGATTGATAAACAAAAACTTCTAATTTAATTCATACACATTAAAGATCAAAATCTCTTTATACAAAAAGAAATTTAAATAATGCAACACCTGGATGGGGATATAGACTTAAGAAATATGTGCAACTTGAATTACTCTAACATTTTTAGTGCAGTTGCTAACATCAAACAGAAATTTATACATATATTCTTTTTAGAAGACATAGGTGGATTCAATTATAAATATGTATGGTACACACATATATACACACTTATATATAACGTATTTAGTTTTATCTTAACACGTTGTGAGCTATTATCACGTTTCATATGAATGCTAATACAAATTATTCGGGGTGGGAAATTGTTTTGGCTCGAGGATCAAACTGTGGAGGCCGACGATATCGAGGGCAGCAAATTTTTAAAATGATTGTATTCATTAGCAAAAATCGGTCAAAAAATCAAATCTAATTTTTTTAACCTAAATTATTTTTATATACTTTTGTACAAACTCACAAAATTTAAAAGTTCTAAGTTTAAAAAACGCAGAGTTGTGATAACTTTTACGTTCGATTTTATTCACATCCCAAGGGCAAATCAAAACTTTAAACTGACTTATCTCGAAAAATTAGTTAACTAGATTGATTTCATTTTAAAATTGAGACGAATCTATACGCGGCTCTACTAAATCCCTTCATGACTCTTTTAGGAAAATATTTATTTCAACCAACTTTCACCGAGTAAGAATGCGTGATTATGTAAATGAAGTATATTATATAAATTCTGTTTTCGCGAGTATATGCGAGTTGGCACGATGGATTTGGAAAGTAGGAGTTAACTTAGAGTATCTAGTTAGTTGAAGATTGAAAGAGAGTGGAATTAGTTAGAGGTCTTGGAGATTTCCAGGTAAAAGATTACAGAGCATGGATCCAACGACATTGATCAAGCCGATCGAAATCACCAGCAAGTTTCCAGTGTAGGATCCGATGCATAAAAAGTACAGGTATTGTGAGCTTGATTAAGTAGAAGTTAGCTTAGTGTGCGACGTAGTTCTTTCTTTAAGCGAGCGTATTTAAGCTATCTTAGATTCAGTTGAGGGTCTGTAATTGTATCCCCGTGTTATAGAATCTCACCTCCGCAATCAAAAATTTAATCACCTCCTTTAAATTGATTGTTATTGTATCTGATTGATATTTGGAAATAATAAATTCATCAGATTGAAATCATGTATGTGGATCATTCAGTTTCTCTCACACACCTAGCTGGGATTACAGATAGACAAGAGGGTTCAGAGTCGAGCAGGAACCGACCGTTATCACAAAATTCTAGGGCTTTTTTTCTCTATTGCGCCTAATATTTGGAAAGTTGTTCACTTGTTGCTAAAAGTACATGGAACGAAAGTTAGTATGCATTTTTGAATCAAAGCAATACTTATTTTAGAATTTGCACATTTTTTAAGGAATTTACAATAAGCATCCATAAAAAGAAGTATTGTACGAAAGACAATCATGTTATCGCAAAACCCATACCAACTTTAGTTATACATGGTATGACGTACTTGTAAGACAAATTTCATTTATGTACGTTAATTGTTGTTAGAGGAGTAGCTTTTTTAAAATCACTTCATATATATATATATATACGGTAATTTTTGTAGGAGGAGTAGATTTTTAAAATCACTTCATAAGTTTCAAGTGTTTCCCTTAACAAATTAAATGGTTGCTTTTTATGAAATTTTGATCACAAAATCTGTTTTACATCATACATACACATAAGAGGCAACCGAAAAAATTATGAAAATCATAAAATTAAAAAAAGAATTGTATAAATCGTGCCATGTCCCCTTATCTTTGAATCTCAGAAAAGGTACGAATTGCTCTATAAAAATTAAAAATTATAAGGTAAATAAAATAATGGCAGTTTTATTTAATTTATTTGCTGTGCTAATTTCAAATCAACTATAGTTACACATACACAAGCACATTTAATTTTACAATAAGCTTAATGAAAAAAATGTACTCTATTACACTTTTCTAGATTTTTTTAAAATTTTCTTTTTATGAAAACAGGAGGGAGATTGCTAGCCAAATTACTCATCACAACCTGCAAGTTAATGTGGGCCGAAATGCATCTACATTTGCTCACAAATATATGTTGTCACAAATACAGAGAATATTTTCTCTATATTTTCTCAGTCAGAAAATCAAATATAGAGAACTTTTTCTCTATATTTTATTTTCTGCCTGCCTTGGCATGCAGTAAAAGTATTGTTTGGAACCGTGATTTGCCACCAGATATAAGCACCAGATATAGATCAGAATATGCGTGTTAAAGAAAATGTTTGTTCTTACATTTACAGGCGTGTTTGATGGGCCAGTACCGTCAATATAAGGCAGCACATGTGGTGTCTCAAGCCTGAAAGATATCAATACAAATTAATAAAAAAACGTTTAACATCACTATTACATAAACAGACAGAAAGTAATTTTTCTTTACAGAAAGTTATATATATTTAAGAACTCCAAGATTAAGGTCTAAATTGAAGGACTAAAAATAATATTAAAAACAAAAATAACTCTTACTTTTAACATACTAAAATATTTTTCTGAACTTAGTGATTCATAAAAATTACATTCAATAAATTCAACAGTCTATTAAAAACTTTGTGTTCTTCAGAAAGACATTGAAGAAAATGAACATATATATAACTTTATTTATATTTAGTATTATATAAACTCTGGTATTGGAAAGTAGACTTTTCAGTCATTGAAATTTATTTTTCTGTACCAACTTATATGTTTTCTTTTATCCGAAAGTGATACAAATTTCAATTCCTAATCAATACATATTGTTTACAGTCATATTTCACACATTTAAAGACTAGATATTTATGAAACGTCAATCTTTAAAGAGGTTTTTCCCTATTATTGTTTTCTAAAAAGAACGTCTTTTTTTGATAATAAAATGCTAGATATCCAAATTTTATATAGCTATCTTGCATATTACATTACTTACCAAAATGACAATTTTTGTTTCAGTTGAGACCTATTTTTACTCCTAAAGTGCGTGTTTTAACTATAGCAATATGAGGTCCATTTTCTTAATAACATATTAGCGTTTAGCTTTAACATAATAAATTTCACAATGCTTTTTAGTCATGACATTTTTCTGAATTAAATCACTAACTCAAATATGTATCATTTTTAAATCAATTTATATGAACATTTAAAAAATATATATCTTAAGATTTACGTATCTGTGGATCATACAGCTCCGTTTATCTAGGTTTCGGCGGATCAAATATGAGAGATAATGAACGTATGTGTATATACATATACCTCAAAAGGTGGGTGCCAGCTAGTAATATTTTAGCTAATATCTATCTTTACTTCGATGACAAAAATATAGACATAAAATCAAAAGATATTTTTAGACATATAGATGATTTAGTTATTTTTTGAAAAAACTAAATTATATTCCTAACTTTAGTTTTTATCCACAGTATTTTAAATTAGTTAGAACCAATGCTGATATATAAAGCGGACTTTTTAGATCTACAATTATATATAGATAATTATCTCTTAAAAATTAATATTCATAATGAATGAGAAGCCTTTAATGTTAAATTTAAAAGAGTGTCTTGCTTTACTAGAAATTTACATACATCTATTTTTAGAAATATGGTTCTGAATTACATAAAAAGAAATAATGATGTAGTTTCAGATAAATCAGAAATATATTATGATAGCACAGTTTCTGATAAATGGTGCTTGAAATGTGAATATCCTAATATAGCTTACTATTCTTATATATTTATAAAAATAGAATTAATTAGTTTTTTTATAATTTTCGTCGTTTTCCAATACATTTTTCAACACAGCTGCACTAGTTTATATACTAGTAATTACAAAATTGTCATATATATATATATATATAATGGCCCCAAAGTTAAAGTTAGCGATGTACTCTACTCACATCAGATACATGCTTAATAATATGTGTATGTGAGCTGGTTAACTTAAATTTATACAAGTTGGAAAAATCTTTTTAGTAAAATCTGGCATTTACGTTAGATTAAAGTGGGTGTAATTCTGTTGCTTGGAACAATTTTACAATAGTCATTCCTATTGCATTAATTGTTTGTTAGAGTACTCGAAGTTTACACTTGCTATTATTAGGGTTGACGTCATCCTTCAAATTAAGTTTTCTCTATTTATTTCCTTGCACTTTTATGTAGAAATTTTCTGCTATAGGGAAAGAAAAAGATCCCGTACAACAGGCTTAACACTATTTCACTGTCTAAAAAGCATAATAGATTTCAATTTTGGTCCATTGACTTTTATATCATTACTTACAGTTTGATTTGTTATTCTTGGTATATATGTATTAAAACCATAGAGATTTAAATTACTCCGTGTAAATATCATAAATATTTTTTTGGAAGTGAAAATGGAAATCGTATGTAATGTTTTCAATAAAACATATTTATTAAAAATGGCACATCAAACTCCATTTTCGCTAAATATAAATTATTCTTCGTTTCAAGAAGAACTGCAAAAATTTCTTGCCACGGTTTTTTAAATATTATTTAACAGCATGTAGACATTACTTAGAATGATCATTTTACATTTGTTAGTCACGAAAATGTTTATATAAATATGATAAGGTCATTTATATCTTTTTTAAAAATCTTCGATGAATAAACTGTTATCTCAAACGATTCTGCATGTATAAATAATAAACAGAGCTTTCGTGATACCCTGTTAAAGATTTCAATGAAGAAAGACTTACTCTTCTGCAGGAGTTTCTTTAGATATCTCAATTCTATTCTCTATTTCTTGCACGTCACTTTTCTGCAAGAAACAATTATCAGAAAAAGAGAAATTGATCAAACTTAAATCGACATTTAGGTATACAAGTAAAGTTTTAACAAGGATAATGTTCCTAAGTAAACATATCAAATTAATGTGTATCTATTTTCTGTATAGCTCATCTTCCATGCTAAAATTTTGCTTGTAAAATTGCTCTCAAAAAGGAACAATTATCATGTAGAATTATTTAAGTATGATTAACCTATTGAGAGATATATCAAGTAATTTACATGGCAAGAGCTAGAAAGAATTTCAAAGAATTTTCATTTTAATTTACATTGATCTCTGAAACCCCTCTAGGGACATTGCTGAATAATCTTATATTCTTGTTGTTAGTATTGCTGTTGCTAATTCCAGATTCTCCAGCAATTTTAAGCAATCAGCAAGAACCAAAATTTTTAGAAATTACAAAACAGAAGAGGATCCTGAAGGAATTCGTCCTTTTTAAAATTCAAACAAATCAAGATGTGGGCAGGGGAGACCAACTCGCAATATCACTGGGAATATTGCGAGTTGAACCTGAACCTGACGAAAAAGAGAACTTTTATATGGCCTACCGCAAAGCGCGAAAAGACAGTCTGATATTTTCTTAGGCATAAGCTTCAATGAACCTTCTGGATTTCTTCTAAAGTACCAAGGATGTTTAAGAAGAGTTCGTCCAATTACATTCAGCTCAGTCTTCTTAAGGGATGATAATTCGCTTAACGTTGTAGACCCAGTTGAGCTCACCCCTCCTCAGTCGCAGAAATGTCCAAGAAATTGACTTTCACTTCCCTATGTCCTGTATGTTGCTTCAAAATGGCGGAGAGCTGTACCTGAGCAGTATGAGCGAAGTATGTTGAGAGAATTTTCTCCTGGTCGTGTCGCCATGGATGTAAATGCCATACCATTGTGCTCAGCTAAAACAGAAAGGCACCCGGTGCTAAGTCAGTCTTCTCCCTGAAGGCGTCCCTGGGTTTAGGGTCAGTTGAAGCTGCTCCTTTCCCTTTATCATGAAACCTTATTATTTTGATTCGCGTTTAAGGAACGAAGATGACACCTGAGCTGTCAACCCTTCTATAAAGTTTCATAACATGCTACAGTGAACATTTTGAGCTTTGGCATATACAATGTGTATCAACCTCTCTACAAGGGAAGGGGGTCTTCAGGGACACTAGGTTCTGAACATGCGACTCAACAACGCCAGCCATAAGTTCAAAACCATGACCACTCTGCTACCTCGGTGACTTGAAATAATGTAAGGAAAAAATTATGTCGATGGTTTTAAATATATATATATATAATCCCTTTCCTAAAAGTAGTCTGTACACATGCCACTAATTGTCATACATAAAGAAAATAATTCCTTGTTTATTTTTATATGGTCTAAAAAAGATGAAAAGTAATTTTTTTAATTCACATCTTATTTACTCTCCCCTCCTTTTACCACAATGTATACATATGTTCAAAATTAACACAAAACACGTACACATTTCTTTTTAGTTTAAGGGGTATATTTGGTTTGGGTTCATTTTTCATGAAGGAAAATGCACATCCGCATACAGTCCATAGGTAAATGATTTATGATGGTAAAAAATCAAGACCTCCAAAATTATTTATACAAAGAGGGGCAATTGCATTTGTTCGAGAAACACATTGTGGAAATAGGAGATACCGGAGGTAATGTATTTTCAATGTTACTTTAAATGTATTCAGGTATAAGCTATACCATACAAAAATTAATAATTACACGCTAAATTAAATAATAGTAGCTTTAGTCAATTTAATTCAGTCATTTTCATATCTACAGCTGCAAGCACATTTAATTTTAGAATTAGTTTAAAGAAATAATTGTACCCAATCACACATTTCTACAACTTTTTGGAAATCAGGAATGCGATAACTGATGAAATTTTCATCACAGCCTGTAAGTTACTGTCAACCAAATTGCATCTATATTTGTTCATATTCATGCAAGAAACTATATACTCAAAAATATATATATATTGTCATATCAAAAAAGAACATCTGCATTTAATTTTGTTTTCTCGCAATCTTGGTGGATCACAAAACTTTTGACTCGATTAATAAATTTTTCATCTATTATTCTAAATAACACAATGGTTTACTTATTTTGGGCAGCTACAAGTAGTAGGTAAATATCAGAATCAAATAAGGCATATTTTCTATGGTATTGTAATAGTTTAATGATATACTTTATATGCTTAATTTCATCATGATATGATAATGTTTAAAGCTGTAGTGAAAGCGTAATTGACGATATGATTAATTTCAATAAAATGTGTTCAATAGTTCTGAAAAAATATAATTAAAAAACTTTTTTATTCCCTTTGAAAACCCGTCACTTAAAGAGTGGAGTGCCTAAAAGAACGACATGCGTTTCTGTCCATAAATCAATTGTCAACACATACAGTGTGTGTGAATATGTGCATACGGAGAGATAGAGGGAAGAAAAAAAATTAAATACATTTAAATGTATGAAAAAAGTAAATTTTATTGGCAAAAATACAAAAATTCAACAAAACAACACAAAAAAGAAATGGAAAATACAAAGAATCAAAAACAAAAATTGGAGCCCAGCAATTCCAAAGGCAATTCCAAACGTCAGACCGAATAAGAGAGGATTTAAATTAGTGTGATGGCACCAACTTCCCATTTCCAATTTGATAAGCTAATAAGGAAAAATCCAAATTGAAAAAGAGTACAATGAGCAAAAACTTTAAAATAAATTAATGAGGAAATAATCAAAATATATAATTTCAAAAATATCAGAATCATAAATTTAAAAAATTGTACTCTTAGTTGAATTTACAGAAATGTAAAACAACTGTTGTCTAAATATCTCTCGATCTTATTCATATATGTCAAATCTGGAAAGTTGAATTTTAAGGGAATTATGAATATAAATAGAGTGAATTCTTTAATAGCATATAGGAATTTTAAAGTCAGTAGACTATTCCAAGACAGAGATTGCCAAGTTTAGGCAAAGAACAATTGAATGTGGTGAGCTGGTGTCTCCCTGCTGCATCAGTGTTCTTTGTTCGAATGATTTAGGTGAAATCAATAGGTGTTCATATTGTATACGAATAAAGATATTTCATGGTAATGGAATAATGATTGAATTATTTAAAAAAGATATTCCTTCAAGATCTGTGCCATATATACAATCGATTCTCGAAATTCGAAGTTGAAGGGATCAATGAAAAACTTCAAATTATCAAGAGTTTAGGAAAAAAGTCCCAAAATACAAGAAGAAAATTTTTTTCTAGCACATTTAAATTTGAAACTATGTAGTAAAACAACAATTGTACATATGTATAAAATTATTTTAAAGCATTTTTCAAAAGTGCATATTATACAACATAAATATTAGACATAAGTTAAAAGTCCTGTATGTAGAGAATAAATACATTTATATACAGTCGAAGCTTGCTAATTCAAACCTTCGATAATATGAAACTTTCGCTAATTGGAAGTATATGCTCAGCTCCTAGGAAAAACTCTTGATATTTCGAAATAAAACAATTCGTTTGGTATACTTTATATTTCGAAATAAAATCTGTGGCCGGCAAGAATACAACACGCAATAATTCGAAGTGATCTAATAAAACTCTCGACATTTCAAACACTCACTCCCATGTAGAGTCCTGTGTCCTGTAGCAAACAGGGTGGAGCTTACCAATGGTGCACACAAGGGGTGGGGTCCCCGGGTCTGCACCCCCCACCCGCAAATCCCTTCATTTTTTTCCAATTGATTATAATCCTTTGCATATAGTACGTAGAATTTAAAGAAAGTATTTATTAAGTTTATTAATTAATGCTAATAATCTGCTCGAAAATTTGTAATTTTTTTGTTTTTGAAAATCGAAAAATCAATAGTATATTTTGGGCGGTGAATTGGAGCATGATTCGAGAATGAAGAACTTTCGATCCTCGACCATTCTTTGAAAATGTTCTGCATGCGTCATTGGGTCTTACATGTTTTGTATTCTATTGGCTCTGCTAGTCTAACCCGTAACGTAGTCCCTTTGATAACCATTGGACTCCGATAACTTTGACAGACGTTTAAGTGTCACTAAACTAACTACGCAACTTTTTGCTTCAAAATCATGTTGATGTGGACGTTTTGTAGCTTCACTTATTCTAAAAAAATATATTGACGAAGTTTGATCAAATGGCATAAAACAGATAAATGAACAAAAAAAGGATTTTTTCATCAAAAAAATTAAGAATGTACAATATATATTCTTTTAATAGTTGTTTTTAATACAGTCGACTTTCGAAAATTCGAAGTTGAAGAGACCAATGACAAATTTCAAATTATCAAGAGGGTAAAAATACTCCCGAATTTTTTTATAACGCGTTTGAATTTTAAACTATGAAATAAAACCACAATTGAACATGTATATAAAATTACTTCAGAGTATTTTCAAAAAGTACATATTATACAGTATATATATTAAACAAAAGTCCAGAATCATATTTTTAAACAATACATTTACGGGGTAATTCTCGAATAGGATTCTTTCACACCCCACCAAATATCTTCCATCCCTTATTGAAAATAAAATAGTTTAGCAACCGGTTCCCTCAGACACTGTCCCCAACACCATTGGTTCTTCAAAGTCCAGTCTGGCAAATGCCCAGTTGGTGCCACATGCTTTAAGTCACATAGATGAGCCATAAATCGTTATATCAGTCCGACCCAAAAAACACAATCCCTACGCATCTCTTCTTCACAATAGTGGATTCTTTCCGAATACATGTGTAGCAATGCTACGTGTTAAATGAAAAAAGATGGACGGCTGACAGCAGGTGCAGACAGAACTGTCCATTTGAAGAAGGAAATCAATAAAAGTGCATTTTTGCCTGAGGAACCAGGAAACACAAAGAAGGGTAAGCAGTCAGATGGTCATCAAAGGGGCTACATTGCAGGGGAGACACGCATAGACAATAAAACACAAAACTTGTAAGCTTCAACCTGTTTGCTACAAGACTCTACATGATAGTGAGTGTTTGAATTGTCGAGAATTTTGAAAGATAACTTCAAATTATATTGCATGTTGTAGTCTGGCCAGCCACAGATTTTACTTCGAAATATTGAGTATACTAAAACGTAATGTTTTAGATCGAAATATCAAGAGTTTTTCGAGCATATACTTCGAATTAGCGAGACGTTCGTATTATCAAAAGTTTGAATTAGAGTCGACTGTATATGAAATACTCGTCCCATTTACTATCACATCAAAAAAGATCCATGTTGTTGAAACGTATAAATAAATTTTAAATCAATAACCACAAAATGTAAAATACAAGAATCAATAAATGAAAAAAAACGTGATGAATAATATAAATATTCTTCAATCATAAATATTCTTCAAAGAAATTAACAGTATGTTATACTTTAATATATCAATCAATACGCAAAATGTAAATAAATTTCTTGGAATAAAAGTGCATATAGAAACCGCAAAGTAAATGAACTTTCCAAATTCAAAATTTTACATTATTAACTGATGGTGCAATCCATAATGAAGAAAAATAAATAATATATATTAAGGTATAAATTTCAGAAAATTATAACAAAAATATAAAAATAATAAAAATTATATGATTTAAGGTAATTGAACTGAAAACAGTGGCAAAACAGCCCATGAGGGTCAAGGCCTACTATGCCTATCTCAGTTTAAGATAATTTAGGCGCTTGGGTGATGAACAGATGTTTCGGACAAGCGGTTAGTTGGACACGAAACCCCCAGTGTTCAGTTCCCAAGCAAGATTTGTACTTATTTATCGACCTACTGAATGGATGAAAGGCTGACATTATTAAGATAATTAATAGCATAATATCCGTGTCTATATGTAATAATCTTTCCAATATCATGAATTATTTCTTAAGTTTAGTAATAATAAAACAATTGTTAAAAGATTTTTTCCTGATACAGAAATCATTGTATTAACACAAATTATTTTAAAAGTAACTTTTGAGTCTTACTTTATTTTTAGGTGTAGATGGTCCAGGAATGTCAATCCAAGGAGTAGTTGAAACAGTCCTGAAAAATATCAATATAAATCATTAAAAATAGTTTTGAAATATTCCTATCAAAAATGCAAGACAAATAAAACATTTCTTCGAAGAGTTAGGGCTTTCCGACTACTTGCGACAACTTTTTTTTTTAAAAAAAAGGACATATGGGAATTGTTTTGTTGTTTTTAGATTTGTTTAGTACATTTTAAGAAAAATATGCTAAAATTAAGAAGAGAAAAAGAAATAAATAAAATGGGCAAAAATGTACAAAAAAAACCCCATAATAGCGGCCCATTATGCAACAAAACGTTTATGAACAAATTTTCAATTTCTCAATTCTGATGTGCTGATATGTTAAGCACTTTTGAAATGACTTTCAGGATCAGAGGTATTTTAATTTTTACCAAGACTAAAGCACTTTATCTCAGTTATTATATGAAATTGCTTAAAAAAACAGTGATAATTTTCAAATAAGGGACTGTAAATTTTGTAATAAACAGTGATTAATAAATCTGAAGGTAAAAACACTTCTACTATTATGCAGAACATACATCAAAGTTTTCAGTTAATTATTTTCAAAACTTTTCGAGCATGAGCATTTTCCAAAAAAAACTTATTTCGAGAAAAACGCGTTCTAAATAATGACATCTTGCTTGAAGTAATGGCATCTGCTTTAGCTAAAACACTTGAAGTTTTTTTTCTAGTGAACGGAAAATAATAAACTTGGTATATTTATAAAGCTAATAAGATGGTCGATAAAATAAAAATCACAAAAAATTGTCAATTTTTGGTAAAATTCACAATTTTAGGGTAGTCTTTAGGTAGTGGATACCTTATAATTTTTTTTTAAATTCACAAATGCAGGGCAGTCTTTAAATTCCTGTCTATAAAATTTAACATCTACTCACATTTTAGCATTTTTTCCTATATATTCCAGAGTCTTGGGTTTTTGAAGTTGAACACTTTCCTATAAAATAAATTATAAAGTAAAAAAATGCATTAATATTAGAATAAATGTATTAAAATATCCTAAAATTAATATTGATTTTTTGTGTAACCAATAACTTTCTTTCAAAACAATTCTCCATAATCTTAACTGAGTTTGCATAAGTATGCCCAAACATTAAACTCTCGACGTCATCCATTGTTTAATACATTAGTTATTATTTATTAAGATGTAAATTAATAAAAACGTATAAAAATTCAAGTAATTTTAAACTCGTTACAAATATATACATTAAAAATTGAACTGCGTAGTCCTCTTGTTAGCAGAATCTTTTAAATTGTTTTAATATTATTAATTTAATCACAATCTGTGTTAATTAAACAAGTGTTAAGTGTAAAGAATTAAGAATAATAATGGTGTAAATTTTGTTACGAATATTGTGTAATTAATGCTTAAGTAGGGTATATAATTTATATCTGGATGTTTTTTAGGTTCATATTACCTTCTGTTGTATTTATTTTATGATAAAATTGTAATATTCACCAACAGCGCCGTTCCTTACATAGTCTTTAGTTGCTCACTATATGATATTTTAGAAGTTTGTAATACAGGAAACCACCAGATGGCGGGGATAGTACGTCACAATGACGAGAGTGTAAGAGAGAGGTATATAAGGAATGGTGGCAAAGAAGTAAAATTGTTCACAAACGCTTTAAAAGCCTTTCAGTGCAATAAACGCATAGTTATGGCTCAAAAGAAGCATTTGGATGATTTTTTACGTGGTAGAATTATCGGACGACTGGAATATGAACGTACCCAGCTGGAAGTATCGGAGGAACTTGGAATCCCAGAGTGTCATCTCCAGGCTTTGGCAACGATTCCAAGATGATGGTAATGTGAGTAGATGTTACAGCACAGGTCCCCCGAGTTACAACGCCGAATGAGGACCGGTATTTGCAGTTACTGCCAAAAGAAACAGACTGAGCACAGAATCAGACCTATCTCGTCAGCTACCGGTACGACAGTTTCAAGGCAGACCATGTACAGACGCTTGGGGCACATTGGTCTATATGCTCGTACGCCTGTCAGATGTGTTCCCCTTACCGCAACTCACTGTCGCCTGCGATTAACATGGAGTAGAGAGCATGCATTGCGGACACCGCAACAGTGGTCTTATGTGATGTTTTATGACGAGTCCAGGTTTAGCTTGCAGTCTGATTCTCGCCAGACTTTCATATGGAGAGCGCCAGGTACCCGTTACTACCAAGACAACACCATTAAACGACACCGTTACGGTGGTGCAGGATGACTTGTTTGGGGAGGAATTATTCTTGGTTCCAGAACTGACCTGCATGTTCAGAGTGTAACGATGACAGGCCACATCTATCGGGATGTCATTCTGGAACAACATGTACGTTTGTTTCGGGGCGCCATGGGTGCTGAATTTCTGTTTATGGATGACAACGCCCGTCCTCACCGTGCAAACATTGTAGACGAATGCCTTCAATCGGAGGTTATCACCCGTATCGATTGTCCAGCATACTCACCGGACTTGAATCCAATAGAGCATGTGTGGGATATGCTTGACCGACGAATTGCAGCCCGTCAACCACCTCCTACCTGTGTACCGGAACTTCGGAGGGCATTGCTTGATGAGTGGTGTAATATTCCCCAAGATCAGATTGATAATTTGATACTCAGCATGCGTAGGCGTTGTAAGGCCTTTATTGCATCGTCCGGGAGACATACTCTGTATTAACCATCATACTAATCATGTTATACTGTTTTTTGTAAATAAGATCTTTTTTGAAATTTGCTCCAGGGAGTAAAAATCGCAATTTTTATTAATTATGTCAAACATATAGCATCTTTTTTGCTCTTTACCTTTTTTTTAATAAATAGACTTTACAAATAAGTCAAATTTGTTTTGTTTCTGTCTCTTTCTTTGCCTGAACTTCATTATCCTTAATTTATGGACATGAGTGTAGTTTATCTTATACAAAGAAAATACGCGTATACCATTTTATCACTGAAAACATTTACAGTATGGTATTAATGCATCAAGAACAGCAAATATATCCATAATATATTCGGTTACAATAAACATTTTTCATGCAATTTTTAAAAAAGGAAATAATGCAAACTCTAAATGGAAAGCTCTTGAAAACAAATTTAATCAATTTTAACTTTACTTCTCTGAGGAAAAATATAAGTTCATAACAAATGTGTGAGAGTAACACATACGCACAAATATATAACATATTTTACAATATAGTAGCATGTAGTGAGCTATCTTAGGAGTTTCAAATGAATAAATAATTAATTAATCAATATACACTATTATTTCATCAAAACAAGAGTTCATTAAACTAAAGTTTGGCTCTTACATTTTGTGGCAATACGTTTGGTGATCCAATAGGGACAGTACGAGCCTGCATATCAGATGTCTCAAGCCTGAAATATAACAATTACAACTTTATAAAAGATAATTCATGACTATTATTATTATAATTACATAAGACAGAAAATGGATAGTTTTAAGAACTGACACATTAACAGATAACTTGATGTAGTATAAGCAATTTAGAACACTAAAAGATTTTTCTTTCAACCCATTACTACAAGGTTTCTCAAACAGTGAGGTGCCCCCAGGGGGGCGTAATAACTCTACGAGGGGGCACGAGCGTTTGGAAAATAAAATATTTAGAAAAATTAGTTTACCGAAATGAAGTAAAACAAAATACTTTCTGACATAAGAAAACACACATTACATTGATGTAATTTATACATATCATCTGACGATATTACGTCATCGAAAATAAAAGCTTTGACATGTTTACTAGCTATCTTTGATATTATACTTAATTAAAAAAAGCATTTTTCGATTTACTGTAATCCCACGATGACAGATTTTTTTTTATTATGTTTCCTTTTTAAACTTAAAATACTACTCTTTCACAGAAAAACAAAGTCCAGACCCAGAATCAAAAAAAAAGTTATAAAGAAAAAAAATCACCATGCTATTATTATTGAAATACTGCACATTAGCTGCAGGAAGAAAAAGACTTAATTCACTTTTCACCCAGACAGTAGAATACATTTTCAGATCATCTGATTGACCTTCGAATTCATTGGTATGGTTAGTTCCATCCCCTCTCTTATGTGTTTATTTTCATTGAGGGAAGTTGTAAATAATATGTATTCCTGTTGCATTTTTTTCACGTAAATGAGTTATATGATATTTGGAAAAGCACAGAGCGCACTTTGATGGATTATAGGCCGAGATTTATTTTATCAGTTTTCTCAAACGTTTAAAGCATAATGAAAAACATTTTACATAATTCTTTTAGAACTAACATCCATATTTTTAAATTGAACACACTTCTAACGCGGGAGCATCCACGCGCGGCACAGAGCAGGTTAACCCATCGAGCGCTTGGGGCGGGCACCCAGATAAGCTGAATTTAACCGGATCAGAGCCGCTCCTTGGATCCGATATTGCCAAGAGGGCCTGTAGGTCTTCTGCGCCCAGGGCCCAAAATAAGCTTAAACCGGCACCGTTCGTGTCCATTATTAAAATCATGATCATTTTAAGCATTTTAATTCAGTTTGACTGAATTTTTTGCTCAAATAATCAAAGAAAGTAGGTAAGTACACTTTCTCTTAAATTATTCACTTTAAGTACGATTTTTATCATGCACAAAAAAATTGATTATAAAAAAAGGATTGGGGTGATCAATCACTCCGTGCGATCATTAACGTTGGTATCGAGTGCGCGCCTGCTCCCGGGTCAAAACATTTCGAAGTTTTACTCGCATTAATATTGAAAATAACACAACTACTTTTCATATATGTTGAGCAACATGGACTAGACTATTTTTCTAATGATATTTGTACTTTAAGAAATGGATGATGGAGGAAATAAATCTTATTTAAATATCATTTTGTGTGCAATCTGTTCCAATTTAAAAATTAGAGAAAGGATAAATAACATAATAATTATATCCTATTACTTAAAAGTAACGCATACAAAAAATTTAATACTTATCTTGTAAATTTGTGCGGTTTAGAATTAAAGTGCATTATTATTGCATAATACGTTATTATTATATAGGGAAGGGGGGCGCGATAGAAATTATACACTGACCACTATACCCATCCGGTATAGTGGTCAGTGAAGCTGACTGCGGTGCCGTAGGGACTGGGTTCGAATCCCGGAGAAGGCATGGATGTTTGTGTTGTAATCCTTTCTTCTGTCTGTGTTGTATGCCCCGTGAAAAACATTGCGTGGTGCACGGGGTTTATAAATGTTAAACAAAAATTGGGTCGCCAGTACTGAAAGTTTGAAAAGCACTACATTACTTAGAATAATTTTCCCTTGTAAATAATTTTCGTATTTATGTTATATCCGTACATTGCATAAGAATTTCATTTTATATATTTTTTGTAAAGATTTTCGAACAATTTACAAAAAAGCTGTTTCATTATCAAAAAGCATTAAGCAAAAGGAGTAATAACTTTATTTGTAATAAGCATTATATGAAGTCTGGTATTTGATAGTCTTAAATAATAGATCTAGAATCTGTAGATACAGAATTTTTTTACTGCACTGTTTAAAACATTGTCTACCGTCTTATTTAAAAAAGAACACCTTTACTTGCAGAATAAAAATTAAGTTCATTGAAGGTAGTGTCATTGTCAAATACCACTTCTTAACATGTCCAAATATATACGTTTTCATTCAACTAAATGTTATACTGATTTCAGTTGCTAATAAATTTAAGATTTCTCATAATTATGGACTAAATATTTATTAAAAGTCAACCTCTGAAGCTGTTTTTATCTAACATTAAAGGTTTCTTATATGAACTCCATTTTAAGTACACATTTATCTACCTTTTACTACCTGTAAATCTCCATATTATTTGAATCAGTTCTGAAAAATATCGTTATAACTCATTAAACAAATAGTTTGAGGAAACTCCCATCAAATACAAAAAAAAAAAAAAAAAAAAAAAAAAAAAACAAGTAATATATAATTTTTTAAAGTCAATTCATACTTCGTTAAAAAAACGTATTGGCGTCATTTCTTGCAGCCATTTGTAACTCTGACCAAAATAATGTTTAAAATTACTACATAAAATTTATTTAATGAATTAATATTTGAAAATCTATATAAACATCAAGTGTCATTCACTACAAGTTTTAAAAAATGCATTTGAACTTGAATGGATGAATAAAATAATAGGCAGGCAGGCAGGACAGGACAGACAGAAAGGAGAGAGTGAAATAAAACAGTAGGGAACTGAGTAAACTTCTCTTCAGTGTTTTTTCGCAATAATGTGTGTGTGTGAGTGAGTGAGAGAGAGAGAGAGAGAGCAGAGTCAATAAATTAATGTCTTAAAAATTTAACATCAACTTACGCTTCAGCACTGATTTCTTCAGAATCCAGAGTTTTTGAGTTCTCATGTTGATCACTCTCCTATAGTAAAAAAAATCATGAAGTAAAGATACGCATCAACATTTAATAAATATCTCAGAATTTCTTGAAATCAATGTTGTTTTAGTGTGCAACCAAGCACTTTGATATTTAATACGGATATTAAAATTTGTCTTTCGAACAATTTTCAAAAATTTCACCTGAATTTATAAATTTGTAAAAACATTTAACTGATGATGCCATCTATAATTAAATTCAGCAGTAATGAGATATTTAGAAGTAAATTAAGAAATATGTATAAATAAAAGTAACCTTGAACGCGTTGCAAATCTATACGTTAAAGATGAATTTTATAAGCAGTAGCTCATATAAATTTTTACATAATTAATTTCATTACAATCTGTGTCAATAAGCACTATATAAATATATAGATAGATAGATAGATGTAGTATAATAAAATAAATATAAACATAGAGAATATCCAACAAAATAAAGAATGGATAATTGATAACCAAGAAAAACATACCGAAATGTAAGAAACATAAAAAATCAATTGACCAAAATGAAAATCTCTATTATGTTTACTAGATCTATCACCGACTTAGGTAGATGAAATAAGCTTTCAGCTTGCTTTATAAAATCCTAACCTTCCACTCCAGCAGAATTTTTTTCCATTGTTGTGCAAGAATTGTAGGAAAAACCAAGTTTGAAAAATGAAGTTAAGCCTAGTAAAAGCACGTGTAAACTAGCAATACTCTAACAAACAATTAATTTAGGAGTAATGTTTATTGTTAAATTCTTTTCAACTACATAATGGTGTACACAACAATCCAACATCAAAACCGTAACTTACCAAAAATCTTTTCCCATTTATTTTAATATAATTAGTCCGAACCAACAACAAAAGAACACTTAAATATGATGTAAAACTAATATATCGCTAACTTTAAATATGTTGCCATACATATATTTATGACAATTTTGTATTTAATAGTCAATAATCTAGTGCGCACTGTATAAAAAATTGGAGAAGGTGACAAAAATTATAATAAACTAATTGTTTCTATTTTTATAAATATATGCGAATAGAAAGCTATTAAACCGCGATCACTCGCGCGGGATATTTTCAACACCCCAGCTATAATATAAAGTTAATGTATTTTAAAATAAAAATTTTGTACGTTAGTTTAAATTAATGTTAGTCTCATTTTTATGCAATAAATTTAATAATTTTATTTGTATAATACAAATAACAACTTGTACTTTATAAAAATATATCATAATTGACTAAAAAAAATTTTCATATTTAAATACACGTGTTAAAAGTTTGGGGTGTTCTCTACACCCCGCGAGTAACGACGGTAGCAAAAACAGGCGCGAGTGATCGCGGGTTAAAACAGGGGTGGCAGCTTGTAAAGAACGTTTTTATGTCCCGGTCAAATATATTGGCACAAAATAGTATATAATAAAATAATAAACCGGCGCAAATAAAAATAAATTTTGTAGTATTTGCTAAGGGTTTTTCAAATTATATTTTTTTGTTGCTATTATTAAATAAAATGCGTACATTTATTCTGAATATACCACAATTTGGTAAATACATAAATCTGAAGTGTTTTATTATAATGTATTATTTGAACTAAAATTAGGTCTCTATGAACCATAATTTCACTTCACCATGATTTCACCACCTAAAGTTAAACCTTGCTTATTTGGCCCAAGCTAGCCTTTGCGTTTGACAGGCTTGTATTAGGATATTCAGAATGTAAACAGTATTTCTAATATTTTTTAATTATATTTTTCTGATTTATCTGAAATTAGATCCTTATTTCTTTTAATAAGATAAAGAACTATCTTTTTAAAAAAGATGTATGTAGATTGTTAGTTAAGTTAGGCACTTGATTATGTTAAAATGGAAGGCCTTACTTTTATCATAAATATCAGTTTTTAAAGAAGAAATCATCAATATATCTTTTTTTATCTAAGAAGTCTGCTTCATATTTATCAGAGTCCGTTCTAATTAATTTCAAGTACTATGCATACAGACTAAAGTTATGAATATAATTTCATTAAAGAAGTAATTAAAACATTTATGTATCTAAAAATACCATTTGATTTATTGTCTATATTTTAATAGACAATGTGATAGATATTAGCTAGACTATTACTATAAAGCCAACATTGACGTAGTCCCTTAATCTGCTTATAATAAAATCCATTTTGAAAAATATAGGTTTCTTTTAAAACTAACTTTATATTTGTATTATATTTTTTTTGTATTTTATTAATTTATTAATAGAATACTGAATTTCAATTTGTTTGAGAAATTTAATTAAGTCTTCCATACGTATAGAATAAAAAAGATCTTCAAAAGCATAACTTTGAATAGAATAATCTTTTTTCCTTTCATTAACATAAATATATCTTTACTGTTTTGAATAATAATAATAAATATTTTCAATATATCCTTTATTCCTTTTTGTAGTATCTTACCTGGTTTTGTATGTACATTTTAAATCCATTTGTAACCGTCCTAAATTCAATTGGATTTTTATAGAATTTTGGAGTGAGAAAAGTGTGTGGGAATTTTAATCTAAATATTCAACCACAATTATACATATTAGCTTTTAATGAACTTTACCAGAGAGACTAAAAGGCGGCATATTATTATAGAGAAGATAAAATTTTTATAGAAAAATTGGAAACTGACTGAGGATAATTTTTAAATTGATATAAAAGTGGGGTTTAAACAGTTTTAAGGCTACCATTATGTTTCTTTTTCTGTTGATAGGACTGAAAAAAAATACTACGAAAATTGATCAATGTATGTATAGCTGTGGTTTAGTTTCATAAACATGAAAATAAAATTATTCATCAAATAGGAATCTTTGTATCTTTAAAAATGATAGTAAAAGTAAATGTTGACTTACAATTGTAGGAAGGGATGTAAATTCCTCTGGAACGTCCATTAATGCAGGTGTTGGCTCTAAACTGAAAAATAACATTGCATTGTATTAAAAAGGACATAGTTTTGAAGATCATTCTAATTGAATATACTGAAAGGTGTATATAACAAAATACAGATATAGTCAAATATTGCCAAAGGCGTGATTCACTGCCGTGGCAACATCCATAGTACGATCCGAGTATAGGATGGCCATGCTGTAGTCATTGTCTATTTTAAAAACGGCACCAACAATGGAAGGACAGCTAAAAAGGCGTTTGAGATCCAGTTGCTTGCCTGGGCAGTGCCTGCATTCCACATACGATCTGGATCCATCCGGCAGAATCTTCATGCCCTTAAAATGCTTTGTCCTTAGTATGGTTATTGTTGTTGTAATTTCTCGGCTATAATTTAATTCTGACAGCGAGAATTTTTTTCGTGGGTTTGAGCATAGCTTTTGTTTTGCGACTGCGTTGGCATCAAAGACCGTAGTAGATGAAGTTACAGGTTCAAGTGTTCTGGCTACATTGGCAAGGAAATCGGCCATCTCGTTCCCTTCCATGTCAACATGGGCCAGTATCTACTAGAGGGTGCATGATTTTTCCAATGCACCAATGGAAAATAAAAGAGAATTGATTTCTTGGTAGAGTCCCATTTTTCCTTTCTTGATGGCCTCAAGAGCAGATCTATAATCGGAGAGGACAATGATGCCGTCGGAATTAGCGATACCTGTCCATGTAAGGTAAATAACTAGGGTTGTCCTAATTGCTATGAATTCTCACGTGAAGTTGGAAGCAATTTGCCCTGCAGAGACCTTGTGCTTTGAAGTTGTATAATTTGGGTACTTAAGAAAGACATCAGATCCATCCATATTCCACTCTGAATCTAAAGAACCGTCAGTGTGAGCAGTTACTAAACGAGGCCTCATAAGACTGATAATTGTGTCCATGCTCTTCCTTTTAATTGTGTCCTTAGATATCTTTTTCGTGCAAAGTTCAAGAAGGTCCAAAAATATTTTGGCAGAGGGAGGTGGTTTGGCTGGAAAACAAGGTTTTTGAAGGATGTCAAGGCTTGTGTGATTCAAGTTAATGTCGTTTTTGAAGATCTCTTCAGCCATTCTTAGCTGTCCAGGAGTGAAAAGTGATGTTGGAAATGTGTTGTTTGCCGCAGCTTCTGATTTTATCTGTAAATTTAATGGTGGAAAGTTTCCTCCTGCCTTTCAATGATGGCAGGCCGCACTCATTTTCAGCTGTCACATTATTTGTCGAAGACACAGCTCCGATGATAATTTTGGACGCCCTGTACTAAACAGAGACTTTATTAAATTTGACAAATATATTTTCAAGTTCAGATGAAAGAAATCACAGAAATTTTTACGTAAATATTGATGTATTAGGAACCAAAGCATGAATGGGGAGTTGTTTCGGTTCGAGGGCCGCATTTTTGAAGCGGTGGATACCGGAGGACCGCACCTTTATAACCCTTTATCTACTTACGGTACTTATAAGTACCATTCACTTTAAAATTACATAGAATAACCATTTTTACGAATACTCTGACGATACTTAGTAGGAATATTCTTTTAAATCCACTCTTCCAAGATTTATGGCAGTAAAGGTTCTATGATGAGAATTTTAGCGAGGAAGACGAATAGTTTTATAGCAGAAATTGCGTTTTCAGCTGACATTTTGATCGGATTGTGAAAATTGTTATTTTTGTTCCGAAAATGTAGTTAATGTCAAATGGTAAGTGTCTTATTATTTTTTTTTGTATGTTAATGAATACTTGAGAAAACGATTTGACTTTATTTTAAGTGAACAGTGCATACAATTAATTTTACAGTTGCATATTTTTAATGAATTAATTAGCCTCTATCGGATTAAATTTCCTAAATTTGAGTGTTTTGTTTATGTATATCCCTTAATTTTCAATGTAGTGGTTCAAAAAAAATATTGCATAAAAAAAATTTCAGCAAATCATAATGCGGTTGATAAAAGGTTAAGGTGATTGTATGTATTAGTTAACGTTGCATTTTAGAAAAAGTATAAATTTTACCACAAAAATCAATGAATATGATAAATAGAATAGTGGTAGTTTTATTCAATATATTCATTGGATAATTCCATTACTTCTATAGTTGCAAGCACATTTTTTTTTTTGAATGAATTTAATGAGACAAATATTTATCGCTACACTTGTCAGATGTTGTTTTTTTTTTTAAAGTTATGAGTGAGATTGCTCGTTGAAATTCTTATAACAGCGTAAGTTAATGTCAGCCATCTTACAACTTTAGTTTCTCTTGGTGATCTTTACGCAAGAAAAATTTTGCTCACAAATATATATCGACCCAAATATAGAGAACATTTTCTCAGTATATGTTTTTCTGTCTGTCTTGGTAGTCCACAATAAAACTCTTTGCGGCTCGCTATTTGTCCACCCCTGAACAATAAGAATGAGCCCTTCAAAGAAAAAGAAGCGAATCACTATGATTATATAAAAATTTAGCGTTATAAATATCAAAATATATTTCACTAACACACAAGTTCATTTGAAACTTCACATTCCTCACTGGGAATATCTTCTTTATTTCGATATAAATACGATTTGTCCTATACTTCACTTTCCTCAAATGATCAATGAATAGTCTTCTGAGATAATTTAGCATTTCGTAAAATCTTCACATATTCAACACATATTTTAAGCTACAATATTAAAAATTTAATTAATAATTACTTACTCTTCAACACTTATGTCCTCTTCCCCGGATTTCTGTTTTTCTTCAAAACTTTCAATCAGGACACTATCCTAGAGGAAAAGCATCAGAAGAAAATGGTCAAATTCTACTTAAACATTTCAGCATGTTGTGAGATGAATTTGTTAAAGTATAAAAATATATTCACTCTCTGAAATTTACAATGAATGTTTAATTGCAGATTTTTTTTTTATTTAAACAAATTTGAATATTCTTGCATAAATAATTACACTGAAGCTATTGGTTCTTTTATTAAGTTTATTATACAAGAATTCCAAATTCATCAAGATAGTTGAGTAGGTATTTTAACGAGATTTTGAACAAATAATATTATATTCTCAATGTAAAGTTTCGAGTATAAATTCATAAAAAAAGCCATTCGCACTAATAGAAAACGATTACTAAGTTATTAGAAGAAACTAGGTATTCAAATCTTAACTGACTTTGGAAATTAAGAGAAAGAAAAATTAAAACATACTTCATTAGTTTCAAATGCCAAATTTTACATTTGCGGTACATTATATAACGCTTTTATTTATATCAAATATTATATAGTAATTTCAACAAAAGTCATTTACTTACATAAAATAAAAAGAATATAATTTGCAAGTGCAATAGTTTATCAAATAAAATCGAAATATGCAGATATAAATTTGACTTTTAAATCAGCTGTCTTGAATGTGTGTATCATGCTCATGAGTACTCATGCATAAAGAATATCATACTTATTAATTCATCTACACTAATAAAATTTAAAGGTAAACAAACGTATGTATGTCAGTACCCGAGTGGTTATAATTCACCGAGTGGTTATATGTTGAACATGTTCTGCTTAATGGATTCTGATGAAACTGGGAATATGCTATACGGACCAAGAGGGAAAGATTTCTGGAATAAAAAATTAGTAAAAATTTTGACCACCAGGTGGCTTTTATCGATTATTCCTTATGCAAATCCGTAAAACCTCCATATAAACTTGCAGTCATAGTCAGAGGATCATTCAGCGTGCGTTTGCCATCGTTAATCATGCCTCACACACACACACACCCAAAAAAAAACCTTCAGCTTTTCTGGTAAAACAGTTTTACCAGAGATCATTAAGCATATTTTGTGATCTTGAGGTTTCAATGTTTGAATACCGTGGATCTTATACGGATACCATTTTAAAATGTATCGCAGAATTTTTAGTACTGCCAACCACAATATCTCCACGTCACCTGACTCCGATAGATCACTTGCTGAAGAATAGATGGAACTGAAAGCTCTTTCAACCACAGTAGTAGTGACTTCTTCGACACTTTCAGTCCCAAATGGTTTCCATCCTCTAGCGGGCGACACATCTGAATCTCCTGTCTCTTCAAATTTCTCTTCAAAAACGATCATCTTCTTCAAACCAATCCTCGATATGGGGCCTTTTCGCAGATCCTTTAAACGATGATATTCTCGCAGAGCAACTAAGTGGTTGCTACCGTTCTGGTAAAACTCTTTTATTAGTAAAGCTCGAGCTTACTTTTTTTTCGGTAAGGGCATGATTACGGATGACAAACGCACGCTGAATGGTTATCTGGCTATAATTGCCAATTTATACAGAGGTTTTACAAATTTGCGTAAGAAATAATCGATAAAAGCCAACTGGTGATCAAATCGTTACTAACTTTTATTGCAGAAATCTTTTTCCAATGGTTCATATAGCATATATCCTAAGTTTCATCAATATCCGATTAGCAGAAAAGGTTCTACAGGCAAAAAAGACTTCTAAGTTCCTCGCAGGTTTAAAAAATTAAGATTGTAATAACCAGTTAAGAGAAACCTTTTGCGATTAACGATACTTTGTTCACTTCCCATGAGAAGATGGCAAATACTTTTCGGATATTCAATTAAAATCCGCCTTTTGTAGAAAATAAACAGGGTGTGTTAACAAGAATATCAGATCTAAACAGAATTTACTAAATCAAAACCATAACACCTTTCCCATTTTTAAATCGCCTATCACCATGGTTGAGTGAGTGCTTGGTGTAGACCTAAAGCCAAAAAGTCTCTTGGTGAAGATGCCATTCACACAGAATTTATCATAAATCTTGGAAACAAAGCAACCCACACTATTTTAATGCTATTTGGAACACAGGGGTAATGTACCTGCATTATGGTGCAAATTAATTATAGTTCCAATATATAAGCAGGGTAAGGATTCTTGTGATATTAAAGAATATAGACCAATTCATTGACCAGTGTCCTATGTAAAATAATGGAAATAATGGTAATAAAAATGTTGGAATAGTATGTGGAAAACTCTCGTTTTATTGCGAACGAACATGGAGGTTTCAGAAAGTACGATCTACCAGCCAACATGTTATACTTCTAAGCCAGACGGAAAAGGATGCACTGAATAAAAAACACATTTTGAAATTTGCATAGAACTCTTAGTTTGGAGAGAACATCTTCTTCAGCAAAATTTCAAATATTGGTGTCCATTCAAACTTGTTTGGATGGTTTAAGAGTTTCTTCGGCCAACGAATCTGTAGAGTTGGATACGAAGGCTGCTATTCAGAATACAAGATTATAAGGACTGGTCTACCACAGGGAGCCGTTTCCAACTGCCGTCCATTTAATTTGTGTATAAACAACCTAATTGCTGAGTTGGAGATATTGTTGAAGTTAAATGTCTGTTATATGCAGACGACCTAGTTTTATGGACAGAAACGCCTTAATATCATGCTAAGAAGAAATCTGAGTCAATCTTGAATGAAACTTTGGATATCCTTCATCATTGGTGCCATGATAATAACATGAAAGTAAATCTGGATAAGACTGTCTATCAGATTTTCTCTCTCATCCTTCAGTCATTGCAGCTGAACTACTCATACCAAGGAATGAATGTCCTCCAAACAAATTCTTTCTCATATTTGGGCATTAACTTCGATTGAAAATTAATATGGAGACAGCCCACTGAAATGACCGTGGAACACACAACTAGGAAGTTAAGTCTTTACAAAAGAATTGCTGGCTCGAAATGGAGTTGTTCTAAAACAAATCTAGAATTAACATATAACACGTTCTACCGATCATTACCTACTGCTGCGAGTCTTTGGTTGCGGCATCTAAACAGGTGATTAATATCCTAGAGAAGTGTTCCATAGTCGAGCATTACGGATAATTACGGGAGCTGTGAAATCAACACCAATCGATGCTCTGATGTTATCAACCCATCAAATGCCTATTAAATCTCTTATAGAAGAATGGGCTTTATTATTATGTGAGAAAAATACTAGAATTACAGAATATCTATCCCTTTAAAATGATTTTCTATCCTGTACCAACAGAAATCTTAAATAACAGAGAGGTTTCCTTCAGAAAGTCATGGCTCTTAAAGAGCTTCATAATTTTCATTTCGAGCTAGATGTAATAAAATCTTCCTGCCCGACTGAAAAGTATGACTTTGCGCTTTCCACAGAGTTGCTGCATGAGGTCCGAAAGAAAGAAACAGACAGCCAAATCCTAAGGATCCCTTCTTTGGAGACTTTCCCTTATACTCTGAGGATGAATGGTTATACGTTTTCACGGACGGTTCCAAGTTGACAGATAATATAATGCAGGTGTTGGAGTTTGCTGCAACCTATTCTTCTTCTATACACCAATAGGAATACACAGCACTGTTTTTGAAGCCGAAATTTCAGCTATACGTATTGCTCTACCTCGACTTCTTTGCCACACAAATCGTTCAAAAGTAGTTATTCTATGTGAATCGAGGGCGGCTCTCCAAGCAATATCTTCCATCGAAGCACCTTTATCAGTAGATATTCTAAAATGTCAACTGTTAATCGGTAATTTACTTCAATGTCAAATAAACATTGCCATGCAATGGATTCTATTGCGCTCTGGCATTGATGGGAATGAAAATGAAGATTGCTTGGCGAAGAAGGGGACAAAAATCTTTCAAACCTCTAACAATACAGTTCCTTTTTATCGTGCCAAAAAATCTTGAAGAAGTACTTCAGGGAACATTTTTGGTCGAAATTCAACTAACAGAATAATCAAAAAATGTGGTTTAGCAAACTACTTCATATTCAAAAATGGCTGCGAGATAGAGCTGTGACTGATTTTTGAATTGCCACTGGCCACGACTACCTATCCAAGCATCTAAGCATGATAGGCATTGCCCAGAGTCTCATTTGAAAACTGTGCGACTCCAGTGAAGAAAGAACGATTCTCTGTTTCTCATTGTGTTTGCAGTTATCTTGCAATCCGCCATTGGAAATAAAAAAAATATTAACTTTATTTTCAATTCTATTATAACATGTAATTTGCATGCTGAATTTTTTTAGCATTTCTTCACAGTTCTAATAGAAAAGATATTTGTGAAAATTCTCTTTATTTTTTTGCCATTTACAGGTGCGCGGATAAAAAAAACTGCATAGATTCAGTTACGTATATCATTCATTCATAGTTTTTCTCTCCCTTTTATTTTTGAATAGTGCTATTTTTGTATTAAACATTATGAAATATTAAAGCTACAATTTCCTAAACTGAATTTAAACTTCTTTTGATAACCAATTTGAAAAATCCACTCTAATGTAGTACTATTAATATACACTCACAAAATTGCATTAATTATAATTTAATGCTAAACAAAAGCAAAAGGCATAGCAAGATAGTATAAGTCTGAATAGAATACACTCAGAAATTTAATAATAAATTCCAAGCCTTCATATTCAGTTTGTAGAATTAAATCTCTATTCAACTTTTTACTCGCCTTTATTTCTGTGTAGAAATAGATGAAAAAATATTCAATTTTATTATTCAATGTATATATCTCCATAATTCTATAGTATGAAAGCAAAACATTTATTTAAAGGTATGTAATTAATTTTAAAAAAATAGTATGTTTGAAAATTTATCATTGATCACTAAATAAAAGCAATCAACACACTTTCCAAGAACGATCCCAAAACCGTGGAAACCACTGAGCATTCAATAAAAAAGTTTCATGCAATCATTCTTCACAAAAAGTAATAATATGTTGTGAACTCAAAAATTATGAAAATTATATGTAAATTGTAAATAACTTTCATTGGAATATAACGCTTATAGAGAGTAAAAAATACATAAACACTATCTAAATTAGAAAACAATTTTAGCCAGTTAACTGATGATGACATCTATAATAAACAAAAGTAATTAAAAGATACTAAGAAAAACGTATATATCTCTCTCTAAAGGACATTACTAAAATTTTTAAAAATATATGCTTAAATCAATAGGATAATCCACTTCTGTAAGTAATATCTTATAAATTTTTATGTTCATTCATTTTATTTCTAAAAGAATTTACTAAACAAGTATTCGAAAAAAAACTACTTCTCATTCACAATACAGAAATCTTACAATATGATATTCCTCAATATATATCAATACAAACTGATTTAAAATTGTTTCTTACAATACAATAGCAAATTTATTTTCTTACAATAATCGGAGTAGATGTGAAAGATTCAGGCATGTCAGTCTCCATATTACTTGACACATCCCTGAAAAGTATTTGATTTATAATGTTTAAATTGACAACAAACGTAATATACAAAACAATTTGAAAAGCAGTACATTAGCATATGTGCATCAATCTTAAAATTTGGACATTATTAAAATTGTTAAGTCATCGAAAGAACTTGTGTTTGTAATTAATATTAAATAGAGTCGCTAAGTCTGCGACGGGGCGGGGCTATTCGCGAGATTTTCGAACTAATCCTCTTGGAAAACTTTGGAGCTAGCATTTATACTAATTCACAGCCTTTTCAGGAAAAACACGAGATAGATATATGTTAATTAGTTCGACTATATAAAGTCTATATAGGTTTTGTAGATGTAAGAAGAGAAGGAGCCGCCAAGCTGTTAAGTAAGTTGAATATCGGAGAATTACTTCACGAATTTAGCGCGCGTTTAAAAGGTGTAAATTATTAGATTTAAGATAGTAGATTCAGTACCGCGGAAGTTAGTTAGTGATCCTTCTCCTTGTCCATTTCTGGTAGTCGGGTTTACTTAGAATTGAGTATTAGGATTAATCGACTTTTTAGGAATCACTCCTAGGTTTCTTCTTATAGTTAAACTTGTGATTGTTTAAGTGTTTGTCAGTACTTGAATAAATATATTTGTTATTATGGCGTTTGTTGGTGATGCTATGTTTCCTCCCACACTTAGAGACGCGCCGGGCGGAGTGAGCGGAGTCCCAGGTAGGACCCCGCCACCACAAGTCTAATAAAGTTAAATAAATCTCAATTAAAAGTCTCAAATTACATCTTTGCATTACTGCAAAGTCTAATTACCACTATCTTTTTTTAATGGTTTGCTTCACTTCTTCAGATGAAAAGTTTGCAACAATGTTCTTTAAATCTTTAATTGACTCGATTTTTTCCTTAATCATCCAATGGATAAAATATCTCTTTTCGGAAAACTTAATATTTCAATATGGAACTTTAAGAATATTAAAATCAAAAGCATCTCTTTCACCGTGAAATCACAAAGCAATTTAAAATCTACTAATACTGAGCAGAACTCTTAAATTCCTGTATTTAAAATTTAAGTGACATCTACTTACGCTTCAGCACTTATTTTTCGACATCTTTTATTCATTTTCCGTCTTTTATTTCGGAGATTTATTTTCCGTTTTTTATTTCGGGCCATTTCCTAAAGAAAAAATTCAAATTAATAAGGGAAAGAATGGATGAAATAGGCATTTTACTATATTAAAACATGAATAATGGTTTAATATACCGAGTTACCTTCACCGATATATAATATGGATACTTAAGTTTAATCTTACAAAAAATTATCAAAAATTTTTTAATAAATTTGAAGTAATATGCGTAAAAATTTATCTAATGGTAGCATTTATAATTAAGTAAAATACTAAATACATATTAAGATGTACATTTTTAAAAAAAATAACGAACCAATAACATTAACATCATTATTTATTTTATATAAACAAATGTAATGATTTTTAAGAATAATATTTGCTTTAAATGATCCTAACCTTCCCCTTCAGCTGACAATTTTGACATAATAGTGCAGAATGGAAAATGGAGCTAAGCCTAATAATACTTTGTGTGAACTTTCAGTACTCTGTCAAACACATAAACTAATATGAAAACCTATTGCAAAATTGCTCAATATAATGCATTGAAAAAACATTTAATCCGACATGAAAATCATAATTTACCAAAATTCATTTTCAATGATAATAGTATACATAATGCGTATCTACTGCATGAACACAAACCTACATATTGGAACAACTATCTGTGTTTTGTGTGTGACTATATAACTGTAAATTTAACTACGATGCCATCAATATGACTATATTGTAAGAAATATTAAAAAACACTATTGTAACTGAATAGAATAATTGAGAAGAAAGTGACGAAAATATTATAAACTATGTGTTTCTATTATTATAAATATATTTGAATAGAAATTCACGTGTTATGCAGTACTTATAAAATTAACTGAAATTATAATATATTTCAGAATCACTAAAATAAGGTCAATATTCCTTTGTATATTATTAAGGACTATATTTCTAAAAATAATGTATGTAAATTGCTAGTAAAGTAAGGAACTTTATTAATGTTAAAGCTGAGAGCTTTCAATAATTATTTTTAAAAAGATTGTCTGCTTTTTATAAATTAGAGTTGGATCTAATTTATTTCAAATACTGTGGATAAAAACAAAGGTTAGAAATATAATTTAATTTTTTAATAAAGAGTAATTAAATCTTTTTTGTATTTAAAAGCGTGATTTAATTTAGAGCCAAAATTTTCATTTTCATAGAAATTGAGGTAGATATTAGCTAGACTATTACTAGCAGGCCCACCTTGAGTTATTCATTTAATTTGCTTATAATAAACTCCATTAAAAAATAAGTTTCTTTTAAAACTTAAAAAAACGGGGGTTTTTTTTTTTCATTTTTCATATATTTTATTAATTTATTTAAAGAATATTAATCATATCTTATAAATTTATAGCATTAAAAAGATCTTCAAAATCATAATAATGAATAGAGTTATTCTTATTGTCTTTCTATTGACTAACTATATCTTTATTATTTTAATAATTATTAAAGTATCAGAAAAATGGTCTAACATATGTTTGTAATATTTTACCTCGTTTCGTGATGTATGTTCAAAGCATTACTAAATGTTCTAAATTTGATGGGTTTTTATAAAATTTTGGAGTTAAAAAAAATGTGTGAATTTTTGCATCCTATATATATATGAACCTAAGTATAACTAGGCAGAACCGTAAGACATATTAGCCACAGTAGTACAATAGCAAACTCTTGGTCTTAGAAACCAATAATTCAGATTTAAACATGTTTTTTGGCCAGTCAACCTTCACCTGTAATTTGACTATACTACTGGTCCATAGGGAGAGGAAGAAATATTAAAAGTATGTAATTATTACCAAATAAAATACAATATTGCTAATTACTAAGATATACCATAAAATTTAATAGACTAATTACTAATACAGTGTTAAAAATATCTGTATTAAAAATTGCAAGATAATAAAAAAATTACCACTTGAACACACATCTAGTTAATGTTTCCCACCAATACAAAAGGAAGTAATGTTAGTACCACATTAACTAAACGTAGTAAAAAAAGGATAAAATAAAAGAAATTCTCTCGCTCTCTCTCTGTGTATATATATATGTGTGTATTTGAATCTTAAATATTGGTATAAAATTTATTGGGATTAAAAACACCTCCAAACATACTCAGTGATACTAATATAAAATAAAGTGTAAGCAATATTATAAAGCACTTGTAACACCATCTTGTGAGCAACTGTTCAATGAATTTAATGAAAAAAACTAAACAATGCAAGTATTATAAATTTGTCATTTAACTGAAAACCATCAAAAATGTAAATGTAAATAAAATTATTAGGGCATGCGAGTGCTATACAATGACTTTTAATGTTATTAAAATTTAAAAAGATATTAGATTTACCACTGAATAATATATGATAGCAATTAATATACTTAAAATAATATATATATATATAGAAACTGATATATTAGAATTCCAATATGGCACTTTAAGAACATTAAATTCAAAAGCATCTCTTTTATCATAAATATCACGATGCAATTCAAAATCCTTGGTATACAATGATATATCTAAATAATCAGTTTTAAATGGGAAATTGATATATTGGAATTCCAATATGGCACTTTAAGAATAGTAAAATCAAAAGCATCTCTTTCATTATGAAATCACAAAGCAATTTAAAATATTTTACATGTGCAATGAATGATACATCTAAATCCTCAGTTTTAAATGGATTGTTAATTTTAGCTAGGTTTCGGTAATCAGGGTTAAAAGCTAATATTGCGTTAAACTTATTATTTTTATCAAAAACAATTGCATCATCTATATATCAAACAATGTAATAGTCAGTATTAATAATATAATTATTTTCGTAAAAATGCAAATATAAATTAGCCAAACTATTGCTAGCAGACCCACCTTTGGGCAAACCTTTAGTTTGTTTATACAGAGAAACATTAAAACTAACGTAATTTTCTTTCAAAGCTAAATCTGTGAGAGTTTTAAATTCGTAGAAATTAATAGTCAGATTATATTTACAGAGATTTTCTCTAGTTACCTTCATAACATCATTGATATCAATGTGGAATTGGATAGATCTTCCAAATCAAAACCATAAACTGAATACATATTGTTATTTCGAAGGAAATCTGTAATTTTTTTTGCTATTTTTAATTAGAGCTTTATTATTTTGATTGTTGATGAAGTTGTGTAGAATATTATGCTGCATTTTACCTGCAGAAGCAATATATGTTTTAAACCATTTGTTACAGTACGAAATTTAATAGAACTTTTATGGAATTTAGATGTTAAAAATATATAAGGAAATTTAATCTTTGGAACGCAAATATCCAATTTTTATTTCGAAATAATACGATTATTAATTTCTCTTTTAGAAAGTCCAATTTTTTAAAAGCTTTATTGTTTAAAAAGTGTTTATTCAGTATACTATTTTTAAAATATTTACAAATTATAGCATAATTACCAGGCACTTTGCCAATGTCAACAATAATAAAATTCTTTTGTTAATCATTAATCATATGCTTTACATCTTTATAAGTAAATTCAGGGTTAGATAGGTAATTAAATTTCATTGTCTTTTAATGCGTTGTATTTAAAATCACCAAATACCTCTGTAGGCAAACCATATTTAACCATTTGTAATAAAGTTATTTATGAATTTGTTTTCTAACAGTATTGTTGTTATTAGAAATAGTTCATACAAAACTAGTGCCTTTACACATGATATATTTTAAAATATGTTTGATATATTTAAATTACCTATAACAACATGCTGCTGATAACCATTAGTAAAATCATGGCAGTCTTTACATTTACAATCATCTATGTGATAAGATAATGAACTGTTATTGTAATTAAAGATAAACCTGTCCCTCGTTTTATTATATTTGAATGCTTTTTTAATTATGACATTCCTAATTGAAAAAAGTGACAAATGTCTATTAATTACAGTAGAAATATCAACTTTATAATATATATATATATGTATATATTGCATTTTTGTAGAATTTAACGCATATAATGATAGATAACGATTGCCTAGTTTCGTATGCATCACGTTAAAAAATATTCACAATATAGAAATAGTATTTACATCAATAAAAATGCATGTAAAAGAAAATACATACTCTTACTCTGGTACGCAAGTTCGTACATGGTCCACCTAAATATTCTGACTCAGTCCTGAAAAACATTATTATAATTTATTGCAGAATGGTTCAAAATGATGCATATTACATATACAGATATCCGTGTGCTTAATAACTAAAAACAAATATAATCCACACAAAACAATTTGAAATGTGATATTTTTGATTTTTTCTGTGCCCGTGTGTGTAGTGAAAATAATTCTGTCTGCTAATAGGTCAATGAAAACTATTTCCAGCCTATATAAATATGATGCTAGGAAGCATCATTGTAGTCAAACATTTGACAGTGACTGCGTTTTCCATTTCTCTTAAGCGAAATTCTCATATGGGTTAGAATGTCTGTTTTCTATATTTGTGTCACTTTTGAATCTTTATTACAGAAAACTTGAATATAGTGAAAATAATTCTTTCCGATAAGCAATTTACGCATTCAAGAAATTTTCGTATGATTGTAAATTTTTTATCTTGGAACCAGAGTTAATGTGTAATTGTATCTCATCCTCGCACTATAACATAATCAAAGCATTAAACAGAGTAAACAAAGCACATTTCTGTTTCAAACTAATGTTAGATGTATCAGTAATGGACAGTAATTAATAGATCAATTTTTGTTAGGCATGTATTTCTTACTAGAACATAACGCAATTCTCACTACCTTGTGTATTAATATGATCACGACAATGTGATTATCACAGTTTTCATTTTTGTCATTAAAATATTACAGCAATAATCTTTGAATCATTAACGATTTTCAAGAAACTTTTTTTTTAAGTAAATTGTAACAATATTGGTTAGGGAATTTTGGATTTTGTTCATTTCTTTTCTAAAAATTTAATGTAGTTGTAAACATTTCTTTAGCAAGGAAAAAAAAATTTGATTTAAGTATGAAAATAAGCATGATGTTGGCGGCAAATTTGTCTCGAAAGATGGTAATATTTGACTCCAAAAATAGATTTTTCTTATAAAAGTCCACAAGACTCAAGGATGATTTTTTCACTGTAAAATTAATGAAAACTATTTCCAGCCTATATATAGATGATGCAGGGAAACAACATTGCAGTCAAACATTTGACAGTGACTGTGTTTTCCATTTCTCTTAAGCGAAATTCTGATACGGGTTTGAATTTCTGTTTCCTATATTTGTGTCACTTTGAATCTTTATTGCAATATACTTGCAAGATATTTGCTATTTATTGAAGGAATATCTACAAAAATTTCTTCAGAGTTTATTTACTAAATATATCTAAATCTATCTGTTCCTCTGATTTTTGAAAGACGAATGACCACCTAACAATAATATAATCTTAGATCTTAAACATGCTATTTCAGTTATTTATTTACAAAAGTTCAATCCTTGCTTCCTTGTGTAATGGTTAGAATACAAATTCAAATTTTTCATTTGTAAATATCGCCCTGATATTACTATCTTATTTTGGCTTTTCATTAACTGACTAAGAGCACAAATATGTATTAGACTTGTATTTTCTCTGTGAACACACACACAGATATCTTTTTTTCGTCTAAAATATATTCCATAATTTATGTCATTGTTTATTGTAGTAAATAAAGTTTAACTCGAAACTTACAAGTCTAGAAGTGCAAACGTTTACAGATAAGATGCCTCCAACTTTTATTGAGACTGTATTAAAAAGATACATATTTTTTACATCATTAAAATACTTAAAACTATAGATATTGCTATTTATATTAAAATCCTTTAGAATTAATACATCACTCGTAAATATGCCAAACATATTTACAAGTACAAATGAGATTAAAAAAATACGTTAAACATTGTTACTTAAAAAATAGATTAACAACCTTTGAAATTTCAATATGAGACGAATTTACACAACACAACATTGAAAATCCTTTTTTTTTCCAGTTACTCTAAAAACATTTGACAACAAGCACTTAAAATCCAACTCTACAAACGTTTGTCGTAATAATTTTCTTTTATTTTTCATATAAGTGTCAAGATTGTTTTTAATCACATATTTTTTTAAAAAATACTTACAGATCAGTTGGCCTCTTTCCTGGATTTTTTCTTTTTCGGGTGCGCTTAAGCTCCACGCTTTCCTATAAAAATAATCAGAAAAAGAAATTGGTTTTATATGAAAAAAGAAACATTTTGGAAAGAGTGTCACGGTTTTAATTGGTTAGTTTTCAATGATATTTAAGTTGTATGCTCAAGTTTGTATTAAAAAATACTTTCGAAGTTTTAAATTAATTTCAACAAACTTATCATCAATTATCAAACCTATCAATTTTTGTAAGAGGTTAAATTCTTAAGAAGAGTAAAATAAATATAAGTAAATTCTTTAAGGACAAAATAAAATCTTAAGTTTCGTAAAAGTTACGTGCTTCAAGCATGAATGGATAAAACAGAAGACTTATCAATGAAGGAAAAGGGAAAAATTTATCCACACACAGATTCGAATTTGAACTCCTAAAGTGTAGTTTGAAAGTTTACAGAATACACAGAAATTCCTCGCACAGTTATAAACATTTTAATGATATTCTGAACAAGGTATTTAAGTTAAAATATTATGTCGCCAAAAAAACAAAATATCGAAGCAAATTAATGCATAATAGGATGTGCGACTTCAGACAGCTCCAATATACCTCGGTAGTTAGCGTAAAAAAATTCAAACACATATCCCAGTTATTAAATATAATGCTACGTTAGATGACACTTAGAAAACGAGTTAATGAGTACATTGCATTAATATACGGTTTCAAATTTTAATAAAAAATTCAGTATTTTATTTTTTTTTCACTTATACCCATAATACTATACTATAAATTCTACAAATACGAAGCAGTGTCCAGAAACTATAGTAAAATCAGGCATATCACGCCGCACTGCCGTATAACGCGCGCCTACACTTTTAAGCTGTATTTTTTTTATTTTAATGTATACTCACGTACAACTCGAACCCCCTTTGTTATGAAGAAACCTGAAATATACGTATGCAATGCTCTTATGTTTTGAGGTCATTTATTCGAAGTATTATCCCAGGCTTTAGAAGAATAGTATATATCTAGAACTACAGCTGTTTAAGTTCAAAATATGTTTCATTTCTTTTAAATAAGCAATATTTCGATATATGTTGAAGTCTACAATTTTTAATGCTCATCTCTTTTTGTTTTAAAAGCTAACATTTTTATACCCGGCGTATAACGCACACCCGTAAATTTGCATTTTTGTGTTGAAAATGCGCGTTATACACCGGATTTTGTGGTGAGTACCGTTCGGTTCTACCGCAAAAGAAGCAATAGTATCGCAGTTCAATCCTTGCGCACACATGTCTCTGGTTGATTCTCAGAACAGTGGTGTCGTTACCACCAGATTGTATAGCTTTTACACGTGCAAATGAGGGCCCATAATGTTTGAGGAGGTTAGTTCACCCTTTTTCAAAAAATGAAAAAGAAAATATTTTTTTTTTCATAAATTGCTTCCTTAACATGTCTAGAACACGGTGATAAAGTTTGTTTTTTTTTTAAATTCGAAGTCGTTATAAAGAAGCAGGTGTTACAAGAGCAGCTGTTTGTAGCGCTAAGTTAAGATTTTCATAGTGTTTTAATCGGACTTGAAACTTAAAACGCATTTTTCTCAAAAATGCTGAAGAACGGTTTGATCGAAAGACTTAAAATTTATAGGTTAGACTCAGCACATATATACGCACCAAATGGATTACGATCATTTCAAAATTGAAAATATTTCTATTTTTTATAACAAAAACATAACAAAAAACCCATGAAATTCGAAAGTTTTTCTTCAGAGGTCTACCAAAAATCCAATTTTTGATATTTTCAATTGAGTATAATCCATTCTTTGAATTTAAGCTTATAGATTAATTCAAAATTATGTTCATAATTATTTGTTATTATTTCAAACAAGTGAAATGAAAGGCAAGAAATCGTATATTTTAGAAGGCTAATTTCTTCGAAAAATAGTCTACTAATGGTGAAGATCGCAAGCGTTGGTTTTTAACTTATAGAAAAAACATTCATGACTAATATAAAACATCTTCTTTCGCTCTATATCTACCATGTTCTCTTATTACGCTTGTTCATGTTTGGATAGCTGAAACTGGACATCGCAAAGGTCAAAGGAATGTCTGTTATGACCTCACTCCGGGATGGGGAGAAAGTTACTATTGAAGGCTGAGTACATATAAAATTTCATGCTTTAACATGTACTTCCACCTCGAAACCTTCAAGTTTCAACATATAAGAAAATCATTAAATATGATGAACAATCTTTAAAGATTATTCATCATTAAATATGATGAATAATCTGTAATGATATAAGAAATCATTGAATATAGAGAACAAAATAAAAAATAAGTCAGGTTAAATGAAATTCCAAATTCATACCCAAAAATATTTCAGAAAATATATCAAATTTTTTGTAACAAAAAAAAAATACTTTTCAAATTTGATTCAAATCTCGCCATTAAAATTTGCTGCCCCAGGCAGGGGTTCAGTTTGTCCGGCGCCAGAGCGGTTGGGAAATTGAACCAGTTGAAATTCATCGTCAGCTTATAGAGATTTATAATGAAAATGTAAAGAGTGATGGATTGGTGAGAAAGTGGGCTCGTCAATGCAATGACGGGCGCACCAATGTACAAGACGTAGTACGGGGAGTCTTCTGTTGTCAATGGTGTTTTGGTTGAAGTGAATGAGAAAGTTCGTGTGTGAAAACAGACTGTTCAAAATAGGATTGCTTTTTGATGATTTTCCACAAAACGATAGCTATCTTCAGTGGTTGCATCTTTCTTTGAAGAGGAAATAAACAAATTGTTTTCCGCACATGACAAATGTCTAAAAAATGGTGGATACACAGCAGTAAAAAGGTTCCAACATGCTCTTTCATGTAAATGTAAATTTTGTTTTGAGAAAAGTTTTTTTTATGCGAGTTTTTCGAAAATTATAGTTTCCGGACAAGAATCATATCACTTTTATTTACTTTACCAGATGTAATATTTAATGAGCTCAATTCATGTGTCACATGATAAAGACAGACAAGTGTGTGTGTGTGTGTGTGCGCGCGTCACAGGATAAAGAAAAACACGTGTTTCCCATTGAGTTCAAAACAGATATTAATTTTTTTTTTGTATTGTTCTATTTGCAAAACTTTTTTACAATTTCAAATTTCATCAATGAGAAAAATGGTTCAAACGTTATAAAAAAAATTCAGCAAAAATATTTTAAAATTTTTAAAAAATCTTATTTAGTGTTTGTACTTTTAAATAAAATGCATCGTGAGTTTATGACGTCACACGAGGTTTTGAACTGATTGGCTAGAAATACGTGGTTATCATTATCATGTGACTATGACGTCGTATGAATTTAGCTCATTGTATCCATATTAATTTACTTAGAAATATCATACATTAATCTATTATGATGTAAAAATTACTGTTAATATTAAAGAAGATTTACTGTAACTGTATTCAAATACTGTCGAATTATGTATGAAATAAATTAATAATTAATTCGTATAAAAATATGGGATTGTTAAAATAAATACCTTTACATCCATTGGCGATGGTGCAGATGATCTAGAAAGTTCATCATCATCAGTTGATTCAGTCCTGGAAAATATCATGATACATTATTTAAATATAATTAGCATTGTTATAATATTATAATATAAAAAATCAATGCTTAATAACTTTTACACTGAGAACAAACAAGACGCCCAAAAAGATAATGTAGAAAAAATTAATTCAATTTTTTTCATCATAGTAAATATAATTTTTTTTCTGATAACATTGAGTCTTGTATTAAATATATTTCAGTATACAGTGAAGAAATTCCCTTTTACTAATTACGTACATTTGTATATGCGAACAATAATCCATAAAATTAGAGAAAATTAATATATATATATACATGCATACTTGATTATAGAATCAGAATTTTATAACAGTGATATTTGTTTAATTATTCGATCCTAATTTTTAAATTTTAGAAAAACTTAATAATATCATGTCCTCCCATGGAAAAAAAACCAATACAACTATCCATTTCTGTTTATTTTATCTGCAAATGAAAATACTCATGTTTCACATAACAAATGGTCATGCTTTGATGAACGTTTATTCTTTTAAATCGTGTATAAATAATGAACTTTAATTGGAAATTTATTTTAGCAGAAAAACTGTTCCATCCTTATTATACATATCTATGTATTTTATTCTGAAATTTTTAGCAATTTAACATTTATCATACCAATAATATTACTCTAATCATAGTTTTTCGTATTTTAAAATACGTAGTCCGTAACTGTAATATTCAATGTTCCATTGTCTAACGTTTAATAGGGTTTCAACTTAAGTGTAAAAATTTTAATTTGTTTATATGATTTGTCTAATTTTTAATGATGATATGTTAGAAATGCTTGTGTATGTCATATTTATATATACTTAAAATATCTTAAAACTCTCAATCTGAAACACTCAGTTATCTAACGATTTGTATAATATACGGAACAAGATTTGCACATGTATCTAATTCTAATTTATCTCTTTTTAAATATCAATGAATCCAAGTATGCATTAAAGCTCTATAGAGTTCATTTAAATACTGTAAAATCTGGCGTATAACTCGCATCTATACTTTCAAATTGTAATTTTTAATTTTTATGTATATTCACCGTGTAAAGCGCACCCCTTTTTATTACGATGAGACATGAAAAAATGTACGTGCGCAATGCTCTTATGATTTGAAGTCAATTATTCGAGGGATTTTTTTCCAAGCTTTCGAAAAAAAATACTATAATTCTGGAACTACAACTTTTTAAGTTAATAAAGAATGCAATTTTTTTTAAATAAACAGTATTTCGTTATATAAAGAAATATAATTTTTTTTTCTCTACTGATTTTTTTAAAGCTTTCATTTTTATATATTCCAAGTATAATACGCACCAGTAAATTTCGGTCATTTTTTGTGTTTAAACTACACATCATACACCGGATTTTACAGTAATTATTAACGCAGTATATCTAAACAATTTCAAATACTTACCTATCTGATCTTTTTCTTGGATTTTTAATTGCTTTAAGTTTTTCGTTTCGGTCACTTGCCTAAAGAAAAAAAAATCCACTCAAAGAAATTGAACAAATTTGAAATAATCAATTAATATATATGTCTAAGTCTCGCCATGGGTGACATTTTTGTCAAAACCAACTTGTCAAAATATGATACTATTGTCCTTACCATTAAGCATGTAAGTGTAAGCTTTGACAAGACATAAGAATGTTATAGTTAAGATTCCAATGCATTTCAACAATATTTACAGAATCTACCCTCAGTTTCAATTTAAATACTTGCCTCCATATTCGATGTCATATTAAAATATAAATAATGACTGCAAATAAACATTTTTTCAAAAATATTGATAACAATGCAAGCTTTAATGGATAAGAAAAAATCTAATCCATTAAATTACTACTGTGAAAGAACATCCTGAAAAAATGGTTTTGTAAAAATAAACGAGTTAAAAGAGAGATCTTTTAGCAAAAAACCATTGAACATCACAGAAATGTGGAGCAAATCTTCAAAACATAATCTTGAATTCAAGGTATTATGTAGTGAAATGTCTTTCGAATGTATGAAAATTCCACGAAATTAACAAGCAAATTCTCTTGGAATAAATCGTTTTTTTTTTATTTTTTTTACGGATATTTCCATTGATTTACAGCAGTTTTATCAACAGGAAACTTAACACACTTAAAATTCAGAACAACACATATTTATGGTTTACACGGCAATAATTAGGTCAAAGAAACCATCCTGGCACATAGACTTTTATGTTTAATTAGTTGATTTTCTACATCGTCCTTTTTTAGGCTAGAAAGACTCTCGTATAAGAGTCTGGAGTTTTCTTGCGAAATAACCATCCTAAACAATCAATGATTTTTTCAGATACATGTGTCTTTTTGTAGCCTAGATTGGCCGCCATAATCCCTCCTATTCAATTGCTATTATTGAAAGTATTATCTCCCAAGAAGCAAATAATCCCAATATTCTATAACACTGGTCCCCTATTGTAAGAATGCTAATCTTGAGAAATCAGAAGGAAGTATCGTCAGTCCTTTAGCTGTAAAGTTAGTCTTCAAAGTAACTTAATAATGTTAGTTTTACTGTCCATTAATGTTGGACTTTTTGATCCTGGATGTCGTCTGTCATATAGTCTGTTTGCAAAGAATCATGTTATGGGGAGCTACTTCAATTAAAAGTCGTTTTCTTCATCATGCATGGCACTTGTATAACATAGCGTTGCATCGACGTATTTCCTTGTCTTTCACGAACCCCTGGATTTACTTTTCAGCAGGATAAATCTCAACCGCATAAAGCACGCCTTTTTCCTTTCAACATTTCACTAGCAGGAGAAATAGTAACATATTTTCACAATACGGTATGTTTTGATTTTGTAGAACATACGTTGCCAATCGCCTGAGGATCAAGTTGCCCAAACTCGCCAACTGCGATAAGCAAAGACAACAGTTCCAGACATAGACATGTGCCATTTTTAGCTTGGATCAGGGCCAGAGATGGACCATTCATTGTTTATTGTTTTGTTTGCTTGCTTTTTTTCTATTTTCAATAAGACATCCAATTCCTAAAGTAATTTCAGCATTTCGCTATCTGTACATTTACTTCACATCTGACAGTTTTCATCCCATTTGGCTAACTGCTTCTTTTGATACGCCACTATTTATGTAATAGTGAGTGAATATATGAGTGCCTTTGTGTGTAAAGTTTCGAAAGTATTTTTATTAAATAATTTTATTTCGTTTAATTAAATTGAGTGAACGTTCTAAGATTTATGTATTAGTATTATGAATATGAAAAATATATGCCACTTCATCGTGTCATAATTTTTGGAAAATTTAAGAAATACTGGAATCCTGCATTTCTAACTCATCACACAGTGCCAATCTTAAGCAATTAGGAATTTTTAATCAGGACGTATTTCTAAAGAAATCTAGAATATATTAATAATATATCAAATTAATTTATGGCAAAACTGCTGCGTAATTTATTTAGTTCATTTTAATGATATTGTTCCCTCATTGCCATAAAAATTACCTACCAAGAAGTAAAAGTGCAATTGTTACGAAACTTGTCAAGAAGTACTTGACAGGAAGAGAAGTAAATGGTTAGAAATGAAGCGTGATTGCGTGATGCCACCAGAGGGCTTTGAACTTTGTTTTCCTTGGATCATAAAACAAGTATGCAGAGCTTGTTTGCCTATATTTAATCTGTTACAGAGGGACGTTTTTTAGGAAGAGATACCATTAGGCTGCCATCGGAGACAATACGAGATGAATACTTGTGAAAGGATGAAAATTGTGTACGTGTGTGGATGACTCGTAGTGAACGTCTCAATCATGCCTTCGCTGTACAACGGCACACTGCTCCCACAGCTCGTGTGATGGAATGGGGTGCTATTGCATACGACACACGGTCCCCCTAATATTTTTCCTTGCTTAGATAGTAGAAGTATGTTCATGACATTCTTCATCCACATATAGTGTTACTCTTGGCATGGCTCCGCTTCCAGGAGCAATTTGTAACAGAACATTACTTTCCCACACACTACAAGGATTTCACAGGTCTGCCACCGACACATTTCCATCTTTCTCTAATCTGCTCAATTCCCAGATTTGTCGAGGATCGAGCATATATAGAATCATTTAGGGTGGCAAGTTAGACAGCCTATTAGTTTGGTCGAATTAGAGGTGCGTTTACAGCTACTGTGGAATGTGATATCGGAGGCGATATACGTGACTTCTATGCTTCAATGCTCAACCGTATCACATCATGCATTCATGCCGGAAGTGGAACAACAAGGTACTAAAACCTCCGTTAATTGCAACATTCTCTAAAATAAAAGATCATTTTATTTTGGTTTTGTAATACCTTAGTTTCATGTGTAAAATTTTACTTAATTCTGACAATTTCTTTGGGCACAAAGTTTTTTGGCAATAAGTGCATTAAAAACGGACCTTTCTTCAAAAACTGAAAAAGAAAAACCTTAATCTTCTTTAAAAATGCATTTGTATCATTTTCGCAATGTAGAAAATGCTTATACGCATACCGTGTATAGCTTAAGCATTAAGTTTTACGTACGTGGAAAATAATTTTATTTAAATTACATTTTGGAGAAACTATAAGGAAAACTTTATGGGTGTTAAAAATTTGGTGACTTACTTAAAAAATATCTACATGTATATATTAAAAAATGTATGTTTATGTAATACAGAAGAAAAATAAATGGAAAAGTGTGAAGTAAAATTTAATTTGATTACTTAATAGTTATTTCAAGTTAGATCTTAGTGTGCATGTGTAAAATATTTCATGGATTATAAATGAGGAAATTATGGATTTCCAAGAAACGAGTTTTAACGTTAAAATCCGCAGAAATAGTAAAATTTCTAAAGTACTTATGTATTATCTCAACCTATTGGCAACATTATATGAAACGTAGCAGATGGATGCCAATTCAGCGCGTACGACACGTTGGAAATCAGGGTGGCCAAAAAAGAGTTGGAGTTATTAAAAGAGTTGGCGACTGTTGTGATAATATTCGTACATAAGAAAGCGAGAAACTGGAAATTTTTCTTGTTAAGGTTTTACCTGTTAATTATAACAGAGCCCTGTGAAAACTAGGGGAAGCTTCAGTACTTAAATAAAAGAGGCGATACAAATTATCCGAAAAGATGAAAAAATATAAAGTAAGAAATTTAAACTATATGCTCTTCACCTGATCATTTACAGAAGATTTTCCCGACCGTATCCGTTTTATTTTCCAGCTAGGAATTTGTCCAGATCTCTTACATGGTTCTAAACACCAATTCTGAAATAATATTTATAAAAAAGAAATTTGAATACAATGAGTATATATTCGAAATAAATTTTAACAAATTGCGAGAAAAATACAGTTGATGTTTTTGAATATAAATTATTCCATTCCAACTTCATTTAAATTAATACTGAATATTTTGCTCTATCTTAGAAACGCGAACTAAACTTTTCTTGTGCAAGAGTGTGCATCAAATAAAAAAAGGTTCAAAAAATTGGTATTAACGTAATATACCATCCACAAATTGTTAAATAAAACAGACGTTGCCAAACGTTGCGATATGCAGCCAAATCTGGAAAATTGTACCCATGCATATAACAACTAAATAACCATGTTCGACAGTATTTGACGACGTCTTTTAATTCGGCGATGGTTTATAATTTGGTGAAATTGGTTGACGGTATAATATGCAAATACCGCGAAATTAGTTTCAATGAATTACAGATAAAAAAAATATATTCATTTAGCAGTATCGGGTTTTGTTAAAAACATGTTTATTGTGAGATCATTTTGGAAAACGATTTAAGACAATATAAGAGAGAGATTACAAGAAATTACTCCATTAGGTCAATAGAATCCAGATCAAATTTATAATAAAGATTAATGTTACTAATGTAAGCTTTATAATCAATCTTAAATCAATTAATTTCACACACACAATTCCACTAGGCAACAAAAAACTACTTTTTGTCGTTTCCTAGTTTTAAATAGCCCATTCTTAATTAATTATGGGTTGAAAAAAACGAATATGTAAATAAAATTTATTTATTAGCTCTTGTTTTTAAGATATACCACAGCCCATCTATCAATTTGTTGGTAAATTTGTAGAGCAAAACATTACTAACTAATACATACAGCACAATAAGTCATGTTTCAAGAAACCAGTATCAGTAACCAAATCAGAAATCAGTAGTATTTTTTAGTTTATTTCCAGTGAACATTTCCTTTTGAATTTCCTTTTGTATATCGAAGCCTGAGTATCCCTTATAAATGTCCAGCAGTGTTTGTGAGCATTGATTCATCCCGACGACCTTGATATATACGTTCCATTGCTGTGATTTCTTGATGAAACCTTTCACCGTGTTCACATCGCTTACAGCTCCACAGTTTTTAGGGGACAAATCAAGATGGGAATGAATGTAAAAAATGGATCTTCAGAGACATATTGCATATTGGGTCATGCAAATTTTGCAGGAGTTATTTCACCAACTGTTGGTAGTTCTAATCCTTTTTGCTGTCCAAAAATCCTTATACCTCACTTATCTTTAAGACCCAAATATAGTTGAATTGATTTACCTTGAGTTGTAAGACAAAAAACAGTGAATACCACTTGAATCGTGCACTACTGTCTGTTCTTTGTTCTACTGATGCTCTAGGTTAGACTCAAAACACACCTTCCGTAGAAATAAAAATCGATCCTGAGTCAACAGCTTCCATCTACCCGCTCAAATGAACATCAAAAAGATTAAACACAGAAAGTAAAGATGAGTAAAAATACAGCTATTGATGAATAGGGAGTGGAAAAAAGAGTGTAAGGTTTCACGGAGACAAATCCGAAATGTATGGTGGGTGTTTCAACACTTCATTTCAACGAACATTTTTCAACGTTGTTTGGGCTTTCCGAAAAACGTTTGAGCCTGTCATGGAGATCTGATATCGTTTGCCACCCTTCATGAAGCTTTTTCAACCAATTGTTTGAACTAAGCAGTTCTTGCTATAGACTGACCACATTCAGCTCAACTTCCGTAATCAGACGCCATACTACCACGCATTGCTGCGAAATGGACGCATCCATGAATAACAGGAATTTACTTTTGATCTTTTTCTCTACTAAGAACAGGTTTCATCATTGCAGGTCGTATGTGCGGTGTACACATCACTTTATATCCATGTTCGGTAGCGCTGCAGTATAGCTACAATCATTTTGATACAATTACACGTATCCACTTTTCATTTCGGTAACCCTTATATTTTCTTACATTATTACATCATTTAATGTACATGATTTCATTAAAATGTTTTCAATGTTTTAATGTTCAACAAAAGTGGGTACGCATTTTTGAATCAAAACAATGTTAATTTTTTTAAAAATAATTGAACTCAGAATTTGTACAATTTTTAAAGAATTTTCAATAATTATTCATAAAAATAAGTATTGTACGAATACCAATCATGTTATCGCAAAACGCATATCAACTTTTGTTACGTATAGTTTAAAGAACGTGTAAATCAAATTTCATGCGGATATGTAAATTTTTGTATGAGGAGTAGCATTTTAAAATCATTTCACAAATTTTAAGTTTTTTTCCTTAAAAAATTAAATGGCTAGCTTTTTATGAAATTTGGAGCATAAAATCTTTTTACATACTACAAACACATAGGAGGCAACAAAAAAAAATCTCAAAATCCTTAAATTAAAAATTTTTGCTTAAATTGCGCCATATCCTCTTTAGTATTACCTTCCAAATGAAAGTCTTCAAAAATAACAAAATTTGTCAATGACTATCTGAGGAGTCATAACGTTTTTTTTTTCAAACAATGTTTCATATAAAACAATAAAATATATATGCAAAAATAATCGTTTTTTAGCACGCCAAATACTAAAAAAGTATGAACAAAGAGATACTTTTTTTAAAAAGAATGGTAAAATCAAGAGAAAAGTTTTATATGTTCCTTACTTCCATAGTAGAAGAGGAATCTTCTATCTCTGATGAACTTTTTGATTGCTCGCTTAACTCCACTGTATTTCTTGAAGGCTCTTTACGTTTTTTACATGTGGAGCATTCCTAAAAAAAGAAAAGAAAATCAGAAAAATAATAGATGAAATCTTAATAATTATTTTTCAGCGTACGCCAACATTTGAGCATGGCTCGTGTTCTAAAAACATCAACAAAATAAAATGGCTAACTATGTTATGTAAAATTAAACTTGCGTGAAAACATTTTGCTTCAAAAAAAAATTCTATAGAATTTCACAATGAAATTTATACAATATACTAGCTGACCCGGCCCGGCGTTGCACGGGCTTTTACCGAGGGTATAACTTAATCCCCATGTTAATTTCCTCCTTTATTTCTGACGCCAACACTTCTGTATGGGTGTGACACGTACGATGTGAGTGCATGGCCCGTGAGTGCGTATCATGGCTTTCTCGTTTAACATTTTCCCTTCTCTTGACAAAATCAGCACTTCCAATGTTATTTTTCGAAATTACTTTGACTTCTTTGTTTCTTTCCTCTCCGCTTACCCCGGGGTTGCACGGGCTTTTACCGACTGAATAACTTAATCCCCAAGGGAATTTCCTATTTCCCTTACGACGATAGCACTATGTGTGTGTGTGTGTGTGTGTGTTTTTTTTTTTTTTTTTTTTTTTTTTTTTTTTTTTTTTTTTTTTGTGTTGTGTGTGGTGTGTGTGTGTGTGTGTGTGTGTGTGTGTGTGTGTGTGTGTGTGTGTGTGTGTGTGTGTGTGTGGTGTGTGTGTGTGTGTGTGTGTGTGCGCACGATGCGAGTAATTTCTTTAACTATGTCATAAAAACTCCCTTTTTCGAAATTTGCTCTTAAGTTGGTGTGGTAATTAGGACAGTTGGGTGAAACCTCAGGTGTCGTCCTCATCACTTGACCGTGGCTTAAAATTTCAAAGTCCGTCGCCAAAAACTCTCGAGTAGGTGAACAGTGCGAATTTATAAATCACTCACCCACTTTCCAATTCTTTCGTTTCCACGGAAACGAAAATGTAGCCTTTTTAAAAATAGTTGTATGTTGAAAAAAGACAGAAAAGTAGAAATTTTTCAAATTACAAAATTTCACTACTATTTTAAATCTTGAAGTAAAATTGTGAGGAGTTTTTAAAATGTTCGACACATGGGAATAAAGTTTAATGCAATTATCTTTTTTAAAGAAGAAATCATTAAACGATTGATTTAAGTATTTTGAGTATTTAATAAAATTTGTTCAAAAAAGTTTTTGGCTTTTTATTTTTTAATCACTGATTTGATACAGATAAATGTTTTAAATGAATCTCAGAAATGTATTGAATACATTCTTTCATCTTAATCTGACATCAATAATGATTTAATTTTGAAAATTATACTAAGAGAAAATGATGAAAATTGAAGCAAAAATAACTTTTTCACTCGCATTTTTTTCTCTCGCTAAATTTGTTGTTTTTCGCATGTTTAAGTCAGAACTTTTTAGTGTAACCCTTGAGTTAGATGTGAAGTTTCAGGTGAAACAGTTGAAAGCTATTTGGCGCGAAACCATTTTTCGACGCCAAGGCTTAGCAAACTGTAAAATCGCGTATTTTTTATTAAAGTTTTTATTTTTAGGGCTTAATTTTCAAGTTAATGCTTTCAAACTACACACATTAATTTCGAAAACGAAGGACTTTTTTAAAAAAATTTACAAAAAAAATACCGTTTAGATTATTTCTTGCAATAACGTTATTTTACAAAAATCACAAAGAAATTTTTAAAACCCGTAATTTTTAAGCAATTTTTTCAATTTTCGCACAGAAGTTTGACACAATTATTCTACAAACGCAACAATGGTTTCTTATGATAATCTTAATAAATAACGAAGTTATTCAATGTTAAGTTAAAAATTTCGACAATTTTTCGAAAAATCTTTAAAAAAAAGTTTTGAGCATTTTATTTTTTAAATGACTGGTTCTAAAAGAAAAAGTCTTGAAGTTATTTAGTGTAGAATATCGTTTTTATAACACGAAAATAAATTCATACGCAACGATTTCGAAATAATTTTCATAAAAACGCATCAATTTTAACTATTTTTTGAAAAAATCTTAAAAAATAGAAATTATTATTATTTTGCAAAAAGATTATACTGTATCGTGGCGAAAGAAATGATCTTTCAGATTCTGTAATTATTTTTTGTCTCATTTAAAAAACAAAAATCGGATGGCTGTTCAAATAACGTCGAGAATACCGAAAAATTTCAACCTCTGTTCATTCACGACGCTAGGCGAGAAAAATAACGCGCAGGACTAAGACAATTAAGCGTTTTAAGGTTTTTAATTAATATCTTTTTAACTAATTACAATATCGGAATGAAAAATATTTTACGTCCTATTCTCAGACCTACTGAATATACGCACAAAATTTCATAAGAATCGGCCACAGCGTTTCGGAGGAGTTTGGTTACAAACACTGTGACACGAGAATTTTATATATTAGATATGTGCAAATTTTAGACCTAAATTTTGTTCAATCATAGATTAGATGAATCAATTTTTTTAGCATTGTTATGTATAAATTTTCTTCTCAAGGGCTAACAAGAGGAGGGCACGACAGAAGAAATTTATTTCAGGATGATACTTAGAACGATAGTAGTACTCCCTCCGCGGATGCTCATTCCTCAATGTAATTCCGTCGAATGGGCAGTCGATTCGGAGAAAATGGCCTTCGAAATGCATGCTTAGCTTATAAAATATATAATAATATAAATTATAAAATATATAAACTATAAAATATAAACTATAAATATATAAATATTTCTTTATTCTATAAATATAATTATTAATAAATAACATTTATTATAAAATATATTATAATAAATATTAAATGATATTTTATATAAAAATTAGTCGCAAATAGTTTTATAATATAAAATACAATATAATATGAATAAAATATCATAATGATACATAAAATATATTATAACAATAATTTATAAAAAATTATTTTATAATTAATTTAATAAAAATAATATATATATTTAATATTATATATTATAAATTTATTCATAATAAAAAAATATTGAATGTCTTTGTAAATAAATGTAATTAATTCTAAAAATATTTAAATTAATCTAAAAATTAAAACAAAAATACCGATCATGCGTCTCGAACCGAGGCCGACAGCATGGTAAACAGGTATTCTACCGACCAAGCTGCTGCGTCCTAGCAGTAATTAAAACTTAATTGTTTTAAAGCTAATCATGAATTTTGATGCTTTTTTTCTCTGAACTGGCTGTCCATTCGGCGAAAATACATTGAGGGTTGAACCCCTTAAAGGAGTACTACTATTGCACAATGTCTCGTCCTGAAATGAATTTCCTTAGACATACCCTCCTCTTGTAAGAAAGGATTCTATAAACCTAGCTAAATCTCTATAAATGTACGAAAATGTCGAATCTTTCGCAATGTTCAACGCATCATAAAACTGATTTACATACTTCTTTTAGTTTAAAAAATTATCTGCAAAAAATCTAGGTGATTTTGGTGCGGAAAATATGTTTGACGATATACAAACAGTAATTTTTTACAAGGATCAAACTACATCACCTGTTTAAATCCATCTGGGTCTTCAGTTCGTATCATTCTCTTTAATTGGCGTTGAAACTTTGCAGATTTTTTAACTGACTTTATACCTCTCTTAAAAATTTATAAATAAAAACAATTAGAATTTTTCACAAATAAAAAAAGTTAAAACATTTTAAATCGGAATAATTATTTTGATTTCAGTATTAAATAATGGATTCCTATTCATTATTCCAAACTAAAAAAAAAAATTAATAAAATGTAGTTTACAGATTTCACACGCAACAATTTCAATGTACCTGTTACTTATTTTAATTTTTTAACAGGCATTTTAAAACATATTCTTGTTTTCTTTTATACCTATGGCAATATATATGTATTATATAATCAAAATTTCTCTAGAAGAGGGAGATGAATTAACATGATTTAAACTGAAAAAAATTGTATTTGCAAGATAACCAGACAACAGAATATAAAAGGAGATATGAAAAATTGAAATAACAGAGTCAAATATAAAAATATAAAAGAATGGATGCTACAGTATTATCAACATTGCTGACTTAGGACTGCTTATATACAAAAAAATTTCTCTTCAAAAAATTTCTCTATATAAAAGTGGGGTTGAACAGGTTTTTTGCCAGCCAACCTTCCCCCTTTCTGTTAATAATACCGAGCAAAAGCCTATTGGAAATTATATAATATTTTATATAATTTATTATCATATAATAAAAAAATTATTATATTATTAAATAAATTATATAATAAATTATTGATATTTAATTCCTAAAGTTAAGGGAGAATTGTATTGAAAGACTCTGTTATTTGTTGTGCAATAGCAAATAATACACTGCTTGAAATTTAATTTTATTCATAAAATTTTCTATGCCACTTTCTGGGGTATTACAAGTATACCGAGGGAAACTCTTGTAGACTTCCGTGAGCTTCGAACAAAACTCTGCCTTGCCCTGTCCACTGCTTCTTCTGAGATGCTTAATCAGGCATTACTTTTCTTTTACACGAGCAGCCTCCTTGAATTAATGATACCATTGCAGAATGCTCTTGTTGGATGTTGCTTCTTTTCCGTAGCGATTTTAAATGCACGTTGCAAAAAAAAAAAAAAAACTGAAAAAATACGTGTATACTTTAACATGTAAAAATTCTTCTCTGTCAATTTCACCATGTTTAGATTTCCTTCGTATTGATCTCGAATGTGCTGTTGCTCACAGATGGGAAGAAAAACTTGGTACATTTCGCATTATATTCATATACAACCTCTGGCAATATTCGGTGAATGAAGTCAGAACTGTCGATCTGGCAACACTGGCGTAACAAAACTTTGCAACTAGCGGCAAGTGTTGACCATCTGCCACCACCTTTGTTCAGTTGAGAGTCGTTTGCGCTCTGTGTAAGAATTGTTTCACGAAGTGCTTATTTAGTGCGTTGGTTCTTAACTGAGAACAGGAAAATGAACGAACAAAACATTGATTTAAAAAAATTTTTAAGCTTGGCAAGTCACCGACAGAAACCTATTCGATGCTGGTAACGTGTTCATGAAGATCAATCACTGTCCATGATGTGAGTGTACGAGAGGTTCGCCTATTTATAAAAGGCTGGGGAAATGTTTCTGACAGCCCCCGTAGCGAAAGAAAGGCGACCTCCGTGAGTTAATTAATCACGAAAGATCGTCGATTAACTGTGCGCATGATAGCTGGACGATGAATGCTGCAAGGTACATTGAAATTCTGACCCATTTTAAGAAATGTCTAGGCAAGGGTACGACCTCTGTACGTACAAAGTTAATGTTTTTTTGTTCACGAAAATGCTCACACTCATACAGCCAATATCGTCAAACAGTTCTTGGCAAAAAAAGGGGGTGCTTCAAATCGAACATCCACCATTCTCGCCAGATATCAATCCTACAGACTTTTTCCTATTCCCATGATTCGGGGAAAGGAAATAGATCTGACGATATTTCTGACATTCAACGAAACCTGACAAAGCTTTTGAACTCCCTCTCAAAACAAGAGTTCTTGCAAAGTTTCAAGGACATGAATGGCATATCTAAGCTTTCCATGATTAAGAGAGGTGACTATTTTGAAGGCCAGTAAGGCAACTTTTGTTAATATTTCATATACGTTATTGTGACAGGACTGTTCACCGAACTTTATTGTCAGAGGTTGTCTTACTTATTGTAATATATGAAGTAATTTCGAAAACATGATTTTTTTTAAATCGGGTCCATCATTTGTAATCACCCTGTTTAACGGTCCTTAATTCCTCCCCACCACCCTTCAGGATTGATATTTTCGCAAAACCTTATTTGTAGCGGATCTCTACTCCATGAAAAGAACATGCCTGCAAAATTTCAAGTCTGTACATCTAATAGCTCCGTAGATATCGTGATGAATGAGTGTTCCTTTTTCTCCTATATATATATATATATTATATTATATACATATACACATATATATATAATATACATATATATACATACAGGGTGTTTCATAAATGATGGAGTAACTTTAAGGGTGATAGTACACATCAAGACGAGTAATAGTAAATAGGAAACCAAGTGTCCCAAACGTCTTCCGAAGGAGAAAGGCGCCATCAAAGTTTAGGGTCCTAAATTTCAAATGATGATAAAAAACGGGAAAATGGATCGATTCATTTGCGGTTTTCACTAAAATCATTCTTTAAATTAGTATTTCATTAAAAAAAGTTTTAAAGACAAAGTTAAAAAAATGCCGTTAGAGGGCGCTCTAGACTTTGGAGTACCGAACAACTACCTTTTACCAGTATTTTTTTTATTTTGTTAAATGTTTACAAAAGCTTAGATTTTAACTTGAATTTTGAGCGCAAAATTGAAACCATCGGGAGCGGTTAAGTGGCGCAAATGTAACCGCGTTTAGGGAGGAAAAATTGAAATGCTCGTATGTAATGATCAAAATAAAAAACGATAAAGCAAACTTTAAGAGGCGATAGTACAACACCAAAACAAGTAACATTCATCAAAGAAATCATACTCGTAATTTTAACCCGAAGGTGATAGAGGGGCGCTGAAACAGATTTCGTTTTAAGAGACAAAAAGGAAACAAAGAACATTTACGTTATAAAAAAAAGTTTAATTAGAAATGATTACAATATCTGTTCGAAACACTGACCATTAGAGGCGATGCATGCGGTACAACGGCGAAGAAGGGATTCACGAACCCTCTGAAACACGCCAGGAGTATCGCGCACCTCTCCTGCAGCTGCCGAAAGTCTGGCGACGAGTTCTTCTGCAGTTTCGATAGGAGTCTCATACATAAGACTCTTCAAGTGTCCCACAAAAAGAAATCCAGGCATGAAAGATCGGGCGATCGCGCTGGCCAAGGGACAGGACCACTTCGCCCAATCCATTGATTTGGAAAGGTTGCGTTTAGATAATTTCGCACCTCTGGCGCAAAATGAGCTGGTGCTCCATCCTGCTGGAACCACATTACTCGCGGATACGAGGGGGAACATCTGTTATCATTTCCGGCAGCACCTGTTGCAGAAAGGTAAGATATTTTTTTCCATCCAGGCGTTCTGGCAGAAGATAAGGTCCAAGTAGATGGTCACCAATTATTCCTGCCCAAACATTTATGGAAAATCGTCGCTGATATGCATGTGTAGAAGACGCATGTGGATTTACATCTGCCCATTGGTGGGAATTGTGGGTGTTAAATGTACCGTCACGTGTAAATGTACATTCATCTGTAAAAAGCACAGTTGCACCAAAATCGGGATTTAGGGTGTGCTTCTGCAGATACCAGCGAGCAAAATCCATTCGACGAGGAAAATCCCTTTCAGTCAGTTCCTGGACTCGTTGGACATGAAAAGGATGCATACTTTCATCCTTTAGTACTCGCCATGTCGTGGAGGGTGATACTTCAATTTGACTAGCCACTGCTCGCGTGCTTGTATTTGGATGATCAGTCACCATATCCAGAATTTTTTCTTCCACGGCTACCGTTCTGTTAGACTTCGCACAGCCTGCATTTGAACGTGCACCAAAAAAGGATCCTGTCTCACACAACTGTCTGTGCAAGCGCACAAATGTTTTATCATTGGGCAACCGCCTGTTGGGAAACTTTTTTCCGTATAATCGTCGCGCCTCTGCACTATTCCATTTGCAGTTCCGTAGATGAAGTGCATATCAGCCTTTTCTTGATTAGTGAAGGGCAACATCTTTCGTTACGTTTGTTCCGTGATTTACACTTGCACACTCGGGTCAATGGCTTTTATCTTAATAACAATTTGCATATGCGTTCTTCTTCTTCCCCATATCACAATTTCATGTTCTTCTTCCAGAATCTTGCAGCTAAAACGCTTGCATGGATAAAATTTGAAGATGCTCTAGCACGTTGCGTTTGAATTCAAATCATGCATTTTCTAATCGAAGTTGATTGTTTTTATGTTGTACTATCGCCTCTTAAAGTTTGCTTTATCGTTTTTTATTTTGATCATTACATACGAGCATTTCAATTTTTCCTCCCTAAACGCGGTTACATTTGCGCCACTTAACCGCTCCCGATGGTTTCAATTTTGCGCTCAAAATTCAAGTTAAAATCTAAGCTTTTGTAAACATTTAACAAAATAAAAAAAATACTGGTAAAAGGTAGTTGTTCGGTACTCCAAAGTCTAGAGCGCCCTCTAACGGCATTTTTTTAACTTTGTCTTTAAAACTTTTTTTAATGAAAATACTAATTTAAAGAATGATTTTAGTGAAAACCGCAAATGAATCGATCCATTTTCCCGTTTTTTATCATCATTTGAAATTTAGGACCCTAAACTTTGATGGCTCCTTTCTCCTTCGGAAGACGTTTGGGACACTTGGTTTCCTATTTACTATTACTCGTCTTGATGTGTACTATCACCTCTTAAAGTTACTCCCATCATTTATGAAACACCCTGTTACAG
>BMAO01032446.1:0-40030 GCA_019973975.1 Trichonephila clavata | reverse complement strand
AAGAACGTGGAAGCCACGCGATAGAAGTGAAACTTCTTTGGCGACGTTGGCTGTAAATGCAGGAATAGATTTAATTATATTAAACTCTGAGATAACTTTAATCAAATAAAATTCGAACTTCATTTATTGTATGAAAATATTTTCTTCAATATTCTGCATCATCATTTTCCGAGAAAGACACAATAGGTGTGTGGTAACTAAAGAAGGATATAAAAATCCTCGATTGTAGTCAATCAAGAAAATGTGAGAAAACTGCATCAATCGTGGTTCCGTATGTTGTTTTTCCTTCTTCTAGAATCAGTATTCATTATCAAGTTCAGTGTCCGTTTCAAGAATTCAATGAGTGGCTTTGATTCTGAAGCAAAATTAACATTCAAGTCTCCTGTTAAGATAATCGGCTTTTAATCATCATCGGATTCAATGATTGCAGCAGCCTCTGATGTGTACAGCACTAAAACTTCATGGATAAAGATGATAAAAGCTGCGACAGAACTACCTGATGATTATAGACTTTCGCCTGAATTACTGCTAGTTTTGCTTTTTTTTTCTTTCACGAAACTATTTCCTCTTTTTGCATTTTTTCTAGGCTATCTTACCAGAATTAATTTTGATTCAATGGAAATAATAATTAATAATATAAACGTAATGCATCACTAATAGAAGTCACTGTGTTTGTTTACAAGACGCTATCCGTAGCGATTCTGGCGCGATTGTTAGTGACATATACAGAATGCCCCAGACACTCCCGTAACTGGAAAAGCCGTATAATTATAATATTTTGGGTGCGTTTATTTCGTTGAAAACGGCCCGTTTATTACATAAAAACTACGAAAATACGCTACGCGAGTTCGTTACCAGAGTAGCAAGGGCTTAATGTCACCAATACCTAAGCGCCTTTCGTCCATAGCAGCAAGATATACTTTTGATGCACAATTCCCCCTTAGAAATCGTTCATCTTTTTCCATGGATATGACGCAAGTCATGTGGCGTACCCCCGCCCCCTCGCTCTCTTTCCTTCCGCTCGCAATCTCCTCACCATGGCGACGTTTCGGGGGGATGGGGGAATCATTACTTCCGTTCGCTTTTTCACTGTTACGCAAAACTGGGAAAATTTCCCATTCACTCCCGTCAGCAAAGAAGTTTCACTTAAAAAATTATATATACGAAACAATTGCCGTGTTTCAAATTACTAATCTGTTCTCAACTTTATATTCCACTTGCATTTGGCGCTACGGTCACCCGTGATGTGCGTCTGCATTATAATAATACTAGTGATTTGAATATTTCATCACCGCCAACGCATGATGTAAATTTCATATGGTTTACATGCTTCCTTCAGGTTGTTGCATTTTATGTGGCCATCAGTTGATATCACTAATTTAAAAACAGTATATAGTTATATATCATGAAATAAACAGCGAAGCTGGTTGGTAACGGCTAGTTGGTTCATATTGATGAAAGATTCGCATTTGGCCAAAAAAAAAAAAAAAACTACGCTAATGTTACAAATAATCAAATATGATAGATAAATGAATCGTATAAACAATAATTACAAATATACATCTTTTAATCTAGACATGAGCGAGGAAAGAAATAAAGCAAGTGTATTGTTTGACTAAGAAGTAAAGAAATATTGGTAGGACATTTAAACCGAGAAAAGGACTTAAGTTATTACTGGACAAAAATGACGGAGAAGAGATAAACTTATGCAATAGAGTATAACTTATATAATCGTGAATTTACAAACAGTTTTTGAAAAATGTGTGGTTTTTCTAACTCAAAACTATTTTAAAAACATAATTAATTTGATTAAAGTAACCAGTCATTGTAGCTGTTAAATTGTGTAAGCAATTCATGTAATTCAATGCTTCACTAGAAGCAATACTGAGCTAATTGTAATGATTCTCGTAATTGTTTCTAAAGTCAAGTGTGACAAAGACCCCTTTTACTTTTGAAAATTACTTGAAGACCTTAATTCTTGAAAGATTTATGGGAATTATTTCCACAGCACGACATTTCTTAAAAGTATGAGATGCGAAGCCGCTGCCCACCCCCTTTACGAAACCATTTTCTTATGAGTCTGGTTATTATGTATCGGGTTTATCCACGAATCTTCAACTAATTCTCTTGAGGTAAATTATTTTTTTTTTAACTGTTGATTCTATTGAAAACTTTTCTCGAACAAGAAGACTTGATTTACGTAAATGAGTTGTTATATTTAAGCGTGGACATTTAGGTACGCTAGGAGAGTCGGACGCTAGTCGGCGGATTGTCGCTGGATGCTCAGTTATTGATAACTGACGAATAAGTTATAAGATTAAGCTTAAGAATTACGATCTTAGGTTGTACCAGTAAGAGATTTACCGTAAAGTCTAGCGTTAGTAGAGGCCAGAGTACTCCAAGAGTAAGTGGAGCAGATTAAACCTTGTATGTGTGTGTGATTGCTCTTCTAATAAGTTGCGTAGTTCTAATTAGTCTCCTACCTTTAGTTGTTTTAGTTGAAGTAAGTGGTATAATAAATCTGAATTTGAAACTGGTTATGGCTGATCTTTACACGATGGACACTCACAAGTTCATGATAAAGTATAAAAAAGTTTTTCAAATATGGAATTCTCATCGATAATTGAAAAAAAATTTTATACTTACTTCAATGATCCGTTATGTATTTTAAAGTTTTTAAGAAATAGTTTGAAATGTTTTCATACATTGGAGTAAAAACGCAGCCTTTAAGAAATTCAATTTTCTTTTTTGATATCTGGGATACATATACTGTACAGCAGGAGTGTCCAATTCACTGCCAGCGGGCCACATGCGGCCCGCAATGAACATTTTTTAGGTCTGGCCAGTATATCGGAGCACAATAATGTGTGATAAAATACCAAAATGTCTCCTGAAATAGGAAAGATTGTAGCAGAAAAGTGCTGTTATGTATCAGGATGTAAGCATTAAATTTTTATTGTTCTTTTATAGATGTTTATTATTTAACTTAACTCAGTGACGCAACAGCCTATGACGGCCAAGGCCTACTGTACTCATATCAGTATATATGACTTTGGGCCCTGAGGTGCATGAGCAGATGTTCCGGCAGGTGGTCTATATGACGCGAGATATTTATTACTATTAGAGTCAAAAAGACCCCGGAATGATTTCCTACAATCACACAGGTGCCGTAAGGGGGAAATATCTGTTTCGGGGGTTGGCAGCAATAATAAGGAAAACACACAGCCATCTGGAATTTATTTCTTGTACTTTGTCAGACCATTTCTGACAAAGCGAATTTTTCATTCGGCGGATTTTCCAATGTCGTCTTCGGAGCAGCGTGCAAACATCAAATTCTGTGTTTTGCTCTAGATGCTGAAGAAACCATACGAAAACGATTCCAGCACCAAATAATTTTTACCTGATTCCATGGCGGAGTAAGAGTAAGAGAATATTAACGTCGCAATGATTAGCAACACGAGGGCTTTTGGCGACGGTCCGCGTAATTTTGAACCATGGTCAAGTGACGCGGGCGACACCTGAGCTGGCACCCCTCTTCTAACCAACCGGAGGACGTTTGAGCTCTCGACAGATTTAACGTGCATCGCTCCCCTACACGGCGGATCTTTAGTGGTACCAGGATCGAACTCATGACACGCTAGCCATGATCCGATGCCTTGACCACTCGGCCACCGCGGCCGTGATTCCATAGCGGAAAATGAAACTGAAGGGACACCGTTTTGTGGATTCAGATGAGGGGATCCAAAGTGCGACGTAGCAACTGAAAGGACTTCGCAAAAAATGGATTCCAGGTGTTTTTTCAACAGTTATACGAACGCTGGAACATGTGTGTGGATGCAGGAGGGCAGTACCTTGAAGGCCAATAAGATTAAATTATATCGTTCTACTTTTTAATAATTTGTAATTGACCTATTCCGTGAACTTATTGATCTATCTGTTTTATGTATTATTTAAAATAAACCTATTTTTCCATGAATATTGATTTCTTTTACGACCCACCTAAAGTTAAACCTTGTTCGCTTGGCCCAAGTTAGTCTTTGAGTTTGACTTCCTTACTGTACAGCATACAAATCGATAGACTAGTCTAGGTTGAGAAGGATTAATATTACGAACCGGGGACGTCTTAAGAAAGTTTGCGGTTCTTGGCCCTTAAAGTAAACGTAGGCTCTACCTTTAATCTTTAAAAGGTAATATATAGCATGCAGAACCACTTCGGACCTCCATTCGAGTTTCCTTCTTCTTGCCCGAGAATAGCTTACCACCTATCGAGTCCCTACCTTCGTGCTCTCTCTCCACTCCCTCCCCTTGACCGCGGTAGCCAAATGGTCAAGGTATCGTATCATGGCTAGCGTGTCATGAGTTCGACCCCAGTACCACTGAAAACGCGCCGTGTAGGAGAGCGATGCAAGTTAAATCTGTTGAGAGCTCAAACGTCCTTCCGTTGTGTGGTAGTTAGGAGAGGAGGGGGTGTTCCAGCTCAGGTGTCATCCGTGTCACTTGACCATGGTTCAAAATTACGCGGTCCGTCGCCAAAAGCCCTCGTGTAGCTGAACAGTGCGACGTTAACATTCACTCACTCACTTATCCACCACCCCCCTTTGTCGGGGTACGGAGGGTCACCGCGCCCCTCTGGCTGTCAGTAGAAGGGATCGCGATCTTCACTTTCGCTGCACCCGAGGGCTTCTCGTGCCTGTGGATTCGCACGAAAGTATGACTCCTTGGTCAATGTGGTGCTGGCCTTAGCCGGCTTGGTGGAGTTGTTGAATTGTAGCTGGTCTTCTGTATCTAAGGTTGCTGGTTTGACCCAACCCAAGTCGGTGAATTTTCATAATGCAGAAAATCAACAGCGTTCATGTCGTACAATATGCGACATGCAAGAAATTTCTTGAGCGTCCATTTGGCTTAGGTGCTCTCGGCAAAATTAAACTTCTAAGTACAATTTTGCATCGTTACAGCTCAGGTGCCTCCCTCTGGGGAGAAAACTGGGTATCTCAAAATTATTTGCGGCAATTGGTATCACCTATATAGAGCGCACTAAAAAGTGATACCCGCTCCTGGGGAATGTACTAGGTCTGAAAAGGTAGAAATACCAATAAGCAGTCCAATTAGACAAAAAAATATGTAGCATGTATTTTCTAATACTTATACAAACGATAAGTTGAAACAAATAAATGTGCGTGACTCACAATTTCACAAACTTAGGCAAAAACCGGCTCGACCGAAAGCCGCATTTCGACTAAATGAGTTGTGCTTATGGTATTAAGCCCTAGGCTTAGACATAGACAATGGTCATCACAAAATAATAAAGTCATGCCACTTTTACCAGTTGATATGCAGTTCGAAAATCCCTGTTTCTTAGAGAATGTGTACGAGAATAATATTTAACCATTCAAATTATCCGGAACATCATCTTATTAAGAGTGAGTCGAGAACAAAACGAGGCCCTGGGTAGGGGCCCGGTTGACCCATGCCTTAAGATGTCTCTGATGACGAAGGACTTTTCTGTAGGATAAATATTAGTTTCGCAAATTCAAAATGACCATTAAACGAAGTTTTAACAAACTTTCAGTACATTTAGGTAACAACTCAGAACATTTTAAGTGATGTTTGACAAAGCTTCGATATTGAAGCAACTAACACCGTACAAAACACAAATCAATAGGTAAGAAACAGTGCCAATAATAAAATTTTTTTTTGTCCATTATTAGGTTAAAATGAATTCCTTTTTTGGGTTAATCTCACCTATGGAGCCAATTGTGTCATATTAATGAACCAGAAAAGTTTTGGAAATTATTCTTCAAAATTGAGGAATATACATTATTATTTTTAAACTCATAAATTGGTCTTTCATATATTGAGATTTATTGACTCAAAAAAAGATATTAAGAGTTTTGAAAAAAATACTGATAAAAGGAAGCATATTTACCACTAATTTAATCATTTAAAAAAACCATAAAACAGAAATCTCTCATTTTATGAATCTTACTAATTTAAAGTACAACAGATGCCAAAATTCTGTGTTTATGCCGTGTTGTGTTTTCATATATACTCACTGTATAGTGAAATATTCAACCTAATCCGAATATTTACTCAGCTAATGTAGTTTTGAGCTATTTATAAGGAGATAAAAATGAAGATTTATTTATAAAAAGCCAAAGTTTTTGAAATAAAACATAAAAAAATTGTTATATTAGCATCACAATTGGATCCCCAATAAATGTAAGATTTATGGATCTTAATGCGATAATTCTAGAAATAACCGGTAATCTTTGGAATATTTCAGTTGATTTATAATGAAGCCTTTTTTTTCTACGGAACGATAAAAGATTTGGAATGTCACGGTACTTCTACCCCACCCACTGTTCTCCCTGAAGTCTCATTTAGTGCCGTTAGAAATGAGACTACAAAGACGAATGGAACAAAAGTCGAATCAGACATTAATTACAGATAACTTCCTACTTACGTAGATAAAAAAATACTTGAAAAAAATGTATATCTGTTTTTATTTTAACGTTTATTTTTTAATTTCTTTGAAATGGTGAATGCTGTTTTTAATGCACTACATGATGGATATTTTAATATACTTTTTTGGGGGGATAAGAAATGATCAAAATTTGTTAGCTGTACAGAAATATATTCTGCAGTACAGGTTAATCACTTGAAATGAAAGTAATACGGCAGCTTGATATGAAATATTATAAGGGAAATTTGATTTACAGCTCAAATTTCCTTTTCTACTCTGTAGAAGTTTAATATTTTGGAGGAAAAATGAAGGAAATTATGAACACACACACACACACACACACACACACACACACCACACACACACACACACACACACACACACCACACACACACACACACACACACACACACACACACCACACACACACACACACACACACACACACACACACACACACACACACACACACACACCTCTGTTTTATGGATTTTAGCGTAAAATAACTAAATTGCATACACAAGCACTCTCCTAGGAGATCCTGGCGACCAAGTGTGTGTTTCCATAAAACCACCAACACATTGCTTATAAAATAACTATTTCCCTTCACTTGAACATATGATTGCATAGCATTCAGATTCATTTTCCCTTATGTTTCTTCCTTTTTTGAATATAAGAAGAGATTTTACTGTTTCTTTTGTTACCTGGTACTTGAATATCAACGTCGTTCTGTTTTCTCACCTAATATTAAATAGTTATTCTGTGAAATAACTAGTTATTCTATAATATAACTAATTATAGTTAAAGAGCGAAAAATAAACAATTTGAAAGTTATTTTATAAAGCAATTGATCATAAAAAACTAAAACCTCTCCAAACATACATTTTATCCTTATTAAGGGCAATTATATATAACTGATGAATAATAAGGAAAATTAGATATATAAATTATTATTGCTCATGTATACTGCTAACATTAGTGAAACAGAAAGGAAAAAACAATGTGTTTTGCTTCTGTTACTGGCTTACAATTAACTTTCCTATAAATTGAGCTTCATGGATATCATAATGCTGGAGTAACCAAGAGTCAAGAGGTACTTTTCCCCTGCAGTTTTAGCACTTCTTATTTCTGCTGGTCAAAGTTAATAATTTTTCACGTGTAAGTGCAGCACTTTTTTTTCTATTTTTAATATGCTTATTTAATAAAGATTCAAATCTCTTGCATTCAAACTTTCTTATTTACTGGTTAGTCTTCAATTCTTGCAGAAATCATTGCTTGAAAATAGGATGCAAAAATATTTGATATCTAAGACGCTAACATAAGTACATCGCCTAAATTTTACGTTTAAAAGCAACGGAATGAAGCGTACATACAGACACATGTCATTGCAAAGCAATTATAAGCGGTTCAAAACTGATTAAAAGCAACTAGAATCGATTGAAAGAAACTTCGAGTGCTGCATTTCATACTTTAACGATCAAGTAATCTTTATTGTATAGAATACCTAATTAAATCATAGAGTTCAATAGTTTTATATACTTTAACTGACTCGTCCATTTATTTAATGAAATACCTAGTTATTCTATGAAATAACAGATTTCACACTTTAACGGTAATGTATATACACACATTGCCTTAAAAATTTGCGCACCAAGAAATAACTGTAGGGATCGTATTGAAACTTGGCATGAAGGTACATGTCGAGCAGATATGCAAATGATAAGAAATGCAGCGAGATTGCGCTCTGCATAATGCCACTAGAGGACGTTGAACTTCATTCTTCTTGGAGTACAAATAAGGTAAGCAGAACTTGTTTGAGTGTACTTAATCTTTTTCAAAGAAAACGCTGAGGTAGACATGCTGTTACACCGCTATTGAAGACAATATGAGCAGCTGTCAGAGTTCGAGAAGGGAAGAATCATCGGGATGAGGGAAGTTGGTTGATCAGCTCAGCGAGCAGCTCGTCAAGTAAGCCGTTCTGATTTGACTATGAGGTGGTGTTGGGACCAGTGGACAGAAGAAACGTCATTTACCCGGCGACCAGGACGCCCTCGACAGACCAGTCGCCGAGAAATTCGCTCTACACACGCGTAGAGCCAATTGCCTCGTTGACCACTATCCAGACACTGGCAGCACCTTCACTAAGGACCCCTGTGCCTTTCCAAACCATTCAAGACGCCTGGATGTAGGGCATCTGGTATCGCGGACTCCATTACGTATGCTGCCAATGCCATCCACTCACTAACGCATCTGTTTGGATTAGTATCGCGCACGACGGGATTAGATTGCAACGGAATGGAACCAAGCCGTCTTCAGCGACGAATCTAGATTCAATTTGAGCAGTGAAGACAATCATGTTCGTGTGTGGAGGCTCCATGGTGAATGCCTGAATCTTGTCTTCAATTTACAGCGACACACCACCCCGACAGCTGGTGTGTTGGTATGGGGTGCCACTGCTTACGATACACTGTCCCCCCATTATTGGTCCATGTCACAATAACAGCCCAGCGGTGCGTTCATAACATCCTCCAGCTACTTGTGTTGCCCCTCATAGCAGGGTCTCAGGAGCCGTTTTTCAACAAGACATTGCTCCACCATACACAGCAAGAATGTCACTAGACTACCTTCGCCACATTACCACCCTTTACTGGCCTGCTGGATCCCCAGATTTGTCACTTTTCGAGAATATCTGGGGTCCTGTAAGGCGGCAAGTTGGACAGCCTCCGAGTTTGGTAGAACAAGAGGCGCGTTTACAGCAACTGTGGAAAGAGATGTCTCAGGACATCATACGGAACTTGTTTGCCTCGATGGCAGCTCTTACCGCATCAATTATTCGTGCTAGAGAGGGTTCAACTTAGAACTAAAACTACCATTCATTGTATTTTTTTCGGCTATAAATTATCCTTTTTCTTTGATTTTCTAATCAGTTACTTATATCAAAGTAGTACTCACATATGTAAAATTTGGTTTCATTTTGACGATATTTTCTTGGCGCGTAAATTTTTATGGCAATGAGTGTATGTATACATATATACTAGCTGTTACCCGCCCGCTTCGCTGGGTATTTCATGATGTTTTATAAATTTTTACTGCTTATATATATTTATAAATTATTGATATCTAAGTCCTAGCATTAAGAATTCGAATGAATTGAGAAATATACTTATACCTGTAACTGTCAACTGTTTATAAAAAAAAGGGGGCAGAACTCATCTAATTTGTATTTTCTAAAAATCTCTAAAATTGAAGCATAAAATGATGTTTGCTCTTTCGTAACTCAAAAACCAAGTGGATTTCCGCAAAACCAATTTTCGGTGGATCTCTACTCCGTAAATTGAACATGCAAGCCAAATTTCAAGTCTAAATCTAACAGAAAAAAACAAAAGTTTTACTATCAATATCCCCGTAATCCCGTTGAGAGCCGTTTTAAAAATTACCGCTCTTAGCGGATTTCAATTCAACAAAAGAAAAAAGCAAACCAAATTTCATTATTATAGTCCTTGTAGTAGTCCTTTTTTTGTCAATACGTCCCAGTAACCCCCTGCAACACCCCAGAACTTGATTTGCTTAAAATACATTCTTAGTGGATCCCTATTCAACAAAAGAAACATGCTTAACAAATTTCAAGTATATGGGTCTAACAATTAAAAACAGGAATTTTTTTTCTGTAACTCCTCTTGACCCCTCTCAAACAACTTTAGGGGTCAATTTTCATTTTACTCTTTGTTAGAGGAACTCTATTTCATGAAAGGAACATGCCTACCAATTTTCAAGCAGGATGATCAAGTAGTTTAAAAATGGAAATATTTATCGATTACGCCTCTTAATCTCCCGAAATTAAACTTGGTAGTTGATATTCGTGAATCCCATTTTGTAGCGGTTCTCTACTTTACGAAACGAATCTGCTTATCAAATTTCAAGACTGTACGTCTAACAGTTTAAAAATGGGGATAATTGTCTATAACGCCACTTGAGCCCCCGCAACTCCACTTCTGGGTCTGTTTTCACAAAACCCATTTTGTAGGGGAATTGCACCCTATGAAAGGAATCTGCTTAGCAAAATTTGAAGACTGTGCGTCCAATTAATTAAAAATGCAAAAAAATTATCAATAATGCCCCTTGAACCCCCGCAACACCACGTAGGGGTCGATTTTCACAAAACACATTTTGCAGTGTATTTCTATCCTATGAGAGGAATCTGCTAACCAAATTTCAAGACTGTGAGTCTAATAGTTTAAAAAAAGAAATAATTATTTATATCTGCCCTTAACACCCCTTGGGGGTCAATTTTCATCAAACCCGTTTTTTAGCGGATATTTACTCCATGAAAGAAACATTCCTACCAATTTTCAAGCAGGGAGGTCAAATAGTTTAAAAACGAAAATATTTATCTCTTACGCCACTTATTCCCCTGCAACGCCACTTAAAGGTATGTTTTCACAAAACCTTCTTATAGCTGATCTCTACTCTATGAAAGAAATCTCTTTATCAAATATAAAGACTGTGTGTGTGTGTGCGTGTGTGCGTCTAATAGTTTAAAAATGGAAATAATTATCTATAACGCCCCTTAAGTCCCCTCAACGCCACTTGGGGCAATTTTCACGAAACCCATTTTTAGCGTATCTCTACCCTATGAGAGGAATCTGCTTACTAAGTTTCAAGACTGTACGTCTAATAACTTAAAAATAGGAATTTATAACGCCCCTTAAACCCCCTGCCCCCGCAACACCCCTTGGGGGTCAATTTTCCCAAAACCCATTTTGTAGCGGATATTTACTCCAGGAACGAAACTTACCTACCAATTTTCAAGCAGGTAGGTGAAGTAGTTTAAAAACGGATATATTTATCTATTACGCCCTTAATCCCCCGCAACGCCACTTAGAAGTCTGTTTTCACAAAACCCGTTTTGTAACTGATCATTATTCTACGAAAGGAATCTATATATCAAATTTAAAGACAGTGCGTCAAATAGTTTAAAAATGGAAATAATTATCTATAACGCCCCCTAAGCCCCTGCAACGCCCCTTGGGGGTCGATTTTCACCAAACTGATTTTGTAGCAGATCTCTACTCTCTGAAAGGAATCCGCTTACCCAATTTCAAGATTGTACATCAAGTAGTTTAAACATGGAAACAATTATTATTAAAGTCCTTAACCCCCCGTAACGCCCCTTGCGTTTCGAATTTCGGAAAATCCGTTCTTAGCTGATGTCTACTCTATCAAAGGAACATGTGAACCAAATTTCAAGTCTGTAGGTTGAATAGTTCCAGAGATTTCGTGATTAGTCAGTCAGTGAGTGAGTCGCTTTTCTCCTTTATATATATAGATTATACCGTTCAATGAAATTGTTAAGGTATCCGACAGGTTGCGACTTTTTTTTTTAAAAAGGAGATATGAGGATTTTTTTGTTGTTGTTATTTTTAGATTTGTTTAGGGCAGTTTAAGAAAAATGTGCTAAAATTAAAAAGAAAAAAGAAATTAGTATTACTAAAATGGGAAAAAATATGTAAAAATTGACAAAAAATAGCATAAACGCGGCCCATTCTGCACCAAAGGTTTATAAACAAATGTTCAATTTTTCAATCTAATGTGTTGCTATATTATTCAATTTTAAATTGACCTTCAGGATAAGAGATATTTTTTTTTTTACAAAAACTAGAGCACGTTATCTCGGTTACTACATGAAAATGCTTAAAAAGACAGTGATTATATTCACATAAGGGACTGTAAATTTTGTAATAAAACAGTGATTGATAAATATGAAGGTTAAAACAATTCTACAATTATACAGAACTCAGAGAAAAAAATTTCAGTTAATTATGTTCAAAAACTTTTTAGCAATCGCTGTCCCCGTTTGATTATTTTAAAAAATCCATTTCGAGTAAAATGCGTTTTAAAGTGTGACATCTTGCTTAAAGTAATGGCATCTGCTTTTACTAAAACACTTGTAGTTTTTATTCTAGTAAACGGAAAATGATAAACTTGGTATTTTTATAAAGCTAATAAGATGGTCCATAGAATAAAATCATAAAAAAATTTGTCAGTTTTTGGCAAAATTCACAGTTTTAGGGTAGTCGGATACCTTATAAGTTAATTATAAAAACATTAATAAGTTTGACTTCAAAATTAGTTAGGTTTCTTCTGACACATTAAACTACTCTGGATTGATCATGACAAACTGCTCTTTTACATCATTCGAGTTGAAATATAATTCATCTAACATTTCAGAAATTCATCTTGTTTATAGAACTTTTTTAATTTAAAAAAGCGTTCCAATGTAACTCTCTTCTTCAATGCCAGTAATAGAAAAATAAAAATGGGTAGTTTTATTCCTCATAGATTTTATCAACAACAACCGCGTATTTCGAGTTCAACTGGAAAACTGTCATTTTCTGAGTTTGATGCATTTGAAGTCATCGCTGTGAAGGAGAAAATTCGGATCGATTTGAGACACGACACAACTCTTAGAAATTTGATCGTTTTTTTCATTCCTTGGACAAGATAACTTTGAAAAGTTCAGTTCAACACTTTTTATGAGAAGTTATTTTCTTGATTTCTTCTTTCTCTTTTTCCTTCAATGCATGTTTCTTTTTTTTTTTAAAAAAAAATTGTATGAGAAATGTGTATTTACCCACAGTGAGAGAAATGAGAGAAATTTTTTAGAAATACTAGTACCATGTATAAAATAAATGAAAACTCTCCACCAAATGTTCCTAGGCTGATTATTTTTAGTGTTATTATTATTTGGAAAATTGTTTTTGCTCTTTTTTTCTACCAGCATAAATGCCTAATATGATCGTGAGTTAAGGAAGAAAAGGTATCATTTTAGCTTATTCCAGAATATAGTATGCATTTTTATACTTTACGTAAAACACCTACTTCAGCGCTTCTCAAACTTTCAATATTTGCGACCCAAGATTCAATCATAATTTTCACTGCACCCCCTTCTATACAATAGTAATGTATTGAATTTAATTATACTATGATGTGCTAAACATAGAATACGACTTAAACCTCTTAAATGCCACCGGCGTATATAAACGTCTCACTCAGCCAAAGTGTTTCCCCCGGACGTATATATACGTCTTTCGCACTGTTATCCATAAAATTATTTCGAAGGCTATGAATGCAATAAAAGTACCTTGACAGTGTGTTCGATGGCATTGGGAGCGAATTGCATAACTTTTAATCGGCAGTAAAGGGAAAAATTATAAACCGGACAAATTATCAAGATAAGAGTTAGTTTTGCATATAATTTGAAATATGACTTGACCATAGGGTCACTGGTAATTATTAATCTTGTTCTTAACTTAGTATTGTTAAAATTAATTTTTAAATACATTGTGTGGTATTGATACATTTATAAGTATATTATATCCGTGTAAATGTGTATTTTACTTTCTATTATGTCAGAATGTATTTTGTTTACTTTTAGTAAATTAGTAATTTTTTGAAATAATCTTTTGTTTTAGACTTTTCAATATGCTCTCGCCCCTCAGTTTGAGAAACACTGACCGACTTTTTATCCAATGGGGCTTCTTTTTATCAACTTTGCCTATGCAGACACGGCAAGTCCCCAAATGCGAGAGCCATTTCATGGTGGCACCATCTAGTGGCGGAATTGTTACCAATTAATTTTTAATTACTCACCGAATGCTACATGTTAACATGATTTAATTTTGTTGAGAGTACCAAAGCCAAATTAATACTCAAAAGATCTTTTACATGCCACATAATTATACGACAGGCGTGCCTACGATTTTCACATCCAGAAAATCTATTGATTCCAGCTGGGGTAGAACCCGCAACCTTAAGCTTACGAAGTGGGCATGCTACCTTTAAGCCACCGGAACCGACCGTCTAATATAAATTTGGCATTTAAAGTAATACAAAACCTGAGTCTGCATCAAATCAAAACGTTATATTTAACTATTATACTAGCAGAAAAACTGTTCAGTAAGAGAATGTTTAACTATTCGAACAGTAAGTAAAAACAACAAAGAATCATTTCCGAATTTTTCCAAAGGGAAAATAAAGATCCAATTCCAGAAGATCCGTTCTTGTTTTTTTGCTATATCCTTTTATAAATTTTCATCCGGTTTATCACAATTACACTTCTTCCAATAAACTCGCATATTCTCTTTTTCCAAAGTTTATGAAACTATTAAGGGAATTTCTTTGCCTATATTAATGATAATTTATTGAGATTTTTAAAATTTTAAGTATTTTCGAATTTTAGGGTAAAAAGGCTCTTAGGAATCTGTTTGTTTTTTGATGCACTCTTCTATATTAAAAATTAATTATAATAGTCTAAATTTCTGAAAGAAAATAGAAATTTCATGCAAGGGAAGCATTACATTCAGGAATTGAAAATGGCTGGCAGAAGAGAGCTTTAATGATCTGTTTTTTTGATACATCAAACAACGGTTATATGTTTATGGATTAAGAGAAGTTATATGTTGTTGTTGTCACATCTCCATGTCTAGCCAAGCTAGACTACGTCTATGATTTCACTCACTCTCAAAAAGTCCAACACCATTAGAGAGTCTCCATAAAAATCTTGTTTTATAAGCCCCAGGTAGTCAAGAATATGTTTTGGAGATGCCTGGCAGGCAGAACACATAACACAAGGGAAAAGAACTTGGTTTTAATCCTTAAAAGTCAAAGTTTGGCGATGGATACTCCGAAAACGAGTTAGAATAGTTTGTTCCTACCAGCTGCATTAAAGGGAAAGAGAACCACCAGGGCTTTCAACCTCATACTGTTCGTCAGTGTGTGGTAAAAGAAAATGAATATCGCATTAATGAATTAAAATAGAAAGAAAGGAAGAAAATGTTTTGATATCAAGTGCATGCGTTTTAACATGTTTTAAATAGAATCAAATATGCACGTTCATATAAAAATTAATTAACCCGGCACTACTCGCGCAGGGTGTGTCTAACAAACCGTCTAACTTTTTTCAACGCTCCTTCTAAGCCTTTTTTGGAAAATGGATAGTTTTTCGTGTAGCTGACTATATCCTGTGAGGGGCCTTAGCTTGTAGGCGAATTCTAAATATATATTTTTGGATATCATCTCTTCAGGTATGTCATACCCAGCGCGTGAATCACGGTTACAGTTCTGAATGCATGAACACGTTTGAAATCTTCCTTATTCTATGGCGCATTATTGTAGTTATGATGAAGAAATGTGATATTTAAGTAATTCCATAAATACAGTATTTAAGAGATATAGTACAACACACACACACACACAATATTTTCGGATGAAGAAATTCTCTTCGCGGTTATGACGATGAAAAAGTAAATGAAGAGCATAACAGCAAGTATGATTCCTCCACAGAAATCGATCCAGACTTAGAAAAGAGAGACGCTGTTGAAAACAAGTGCTTTATATGTAGACACACAAAAACATTTGAGAAAAACGTAATTTTAAAGGAGATAACTGGTACATATTTTATCCACATTCAGATGAACTTTTGAAAGAAAAAAAACTATTGCTGAAACAAAATAAGAGAAAATAAAAAAGAAATTCCAAAATTTTTAAATTTAAAGAATAAAGAAGTTTACTTCTATATGTTTGATTTGAAAAAAAAATACAGATTAAAAAAAAATTAAGATTCAGTGAAAACATCGCACTCCCTCACGACGCGATTAAAGGAGTGTATAAACAATGCACTGAATGCTCTTATAAAAAGAACAGAAAAACTAAATTTACGAGTGAAAAATGTAATAAACACATGTTGTTCTTCTTTTTTTAACGTTTGCATACAAATTTTACGGTAAAAACACAATGTAAACACCCTTGGGTACGACACACCCTGCGCGAGAACTTGTCGTTTTTTTCACATAAGTGATGCCGGGTTAACTGTAACACGTTCCTCTCAGCACATATGATAAAATTCTCTATAATATAAAGCATCTATTTACTTCCAGAAGAGGTCTTTGGATTTTGCAAAAAATAATGAAATCATAAATATTTCAAAGCATCTTATTTTTAATGAAATCAATGTGATTATTAATCCTCATAAGATTAACAAAATTTTGAACCATCATGAGTTTAGTGAGTGCTTTTGAAGTGTTTCAGAATGTTAAAACACTAAAATTGAAGATCATATATAAATATTATGACTATGTTTAACACGCCCATCCGGAAATTTTAATAAGAAGGGATCAGAATGACTGATTGATTATTAGTAATTTTGAAGCAAGGAGAAGGATATTGATGGTCAATCTTAATTTTCAACCAAGTTAAACTGACGAGAATGACATTTGAACAGGCACTCTAATCTCCAAACATCCACACACAGCCAAGCAAAAAAATTCTTCTTTAATGGCTCGACAACCCTGGGTGGGGACTGGTTATCTCCAGAAGTTTTCCCCAGGCATCTCTACTGTTAGCAACCGTTTTCCAGTTTCTGACCTTTAAAATATTTAGGTCTTTTTCGACACAGTCAATCCATCTTAACGGGGTTCCGTCTTGAGGTCTATATACCATGGGATTTGACAGAAATATTTTCTTACAGCAACGATCTTCATTTATTCTAGCCAGAGGACCAGCCCATTTAAGTCTCTGTAATTTGACAAATTTTACGATATCTGGTTGTTTGTAAATTTTGTAGAGTTCTAAGTTAGATTATCTTCTCCATGATCAAATCACTTGGATCTCACCAAGAATGCAGCGTAAGATCTTTCTCTCAAAAATTCCCGAAGAGCAAACAAATCAGGAGGGAAATAAATATATATGGAATGCACTTAAAATTTAACTTTAACGGTTTCGTGTAAGTGTAAACTCACACTCCTGTTTCTTTTAAGGAAATTTTGAGTAAATTATGGTTACTTACTCCACGTCATTACTTTTTAAAAGTGTTTTGGTAATAGGTGTCACTGCAGTGTCTATTGCTTGTATATTTACGCAATTCTAAATCGAATACATATTTTCTTTGCGGGTAGCGTGTCTATGACTCGAACCATTTATTCTCGTCATATTTTGACATTATGGAAACCAGGGACCTCCTACCTGCCTACCAATGTCTGAGAAATACACCATTACGATAGATGAGGCTTGATGGTCTGGATAGGCATCACTTTGGATGGCTGCATACATCACTATGTCTTTGCAAGAGGCCATGCGACTGCTGTGAGGTATAGGGATAAGGTCTTGGAGCCCTATGTTCGCCTTTTCACGGTTTTAATTGGCCCTGATTTAATCTTGTTGGAGGACAACGTGAGGCACATATGTCTCATCTGGTCGACAAATTTCTGGAAAGTAAGAATATTTGGCCAGTTAGGTTTCCAGACCTAATCCGTATAAGCCATGCCTGGGACACTCTGCGGAGAAATTTCTACTTGCAACTCTCCTCCAAAAACCATCTAAAGACTGAAAACCGAGTTGTTAAACGAGTGGGATTAAGTGCGACAGGAACTCATAAATTCTCTTAGTTCGGGTATAAAATCATGGTGTGGGACCTGTTTATCTGAAAGAGGGGACCATGCTCCACATTAATCCTTTTTTGTTGTTGTTATTTTCTACAACTGCTGTTTCATACCTTCCGATTTCGATGAGTGTTACGCACGATCATGCGTGTGTTGTAGCTGTGTAACTATTGAATGGTTATTTTTTTGTATTATGTCAGTTGGAAACTGTGCATACCAAATTTCATTAATCTGGCCAGTTGTTCTAGATATAATCGACAAAATCTAAACATTTTCTTAATTTTGAACACTCTTTTATATATAACATGCTTATTAAAAATAAATGAGATGTCAATCGAAGTATTCTTACTGCTTATTATTGCTTACGAGTTTGGAACTGTTGATTTTTATTTATTACCGAAAGTCTTTTAGTTAAATAAAATATGATTTATTTTTTTTAGCATATAATTCATTTTCAGGAAATTGTTTCGAAGTTTAATACTTGGCACAAATACTTGCTTAATGCATTTTCTATCATATACCAGTTTTATTTACTCAAGTTTTTAAATACGTTTTCTTAAAATAAATTTTGAAAAATTTAAGCCTAAAAAATGTATTCTTTTATGTTACGTCATTATATAATGAATAAAGGATGAATTATACTTCATTAAGAGATCTAAAACTCGCATTGAGATAAAAAAATAAAAAAGGTAAAAAATTAATGTATTAGTTGAAATCATTTAACACTGAATATATTTATGTTATTTTAGTACTGCATTAACAACGACATATTTTACTATAAAGATTTCAATATTGTGGTTTTGCTCATTATTTCTATTTTACCTTTATTTGGCCATTCTATAGACATTAATATTGGCTAAAAAACACTTTTTAACGTAAATTATAATCCGTTTTCGGGAAAAATATTTAATTAATTAAATATGGTAAGAAAACTAATTATTTCGTGTTTTTTAATGGTATTTAAATTCCCACAGGCGACAAATTTTATTTGAAAATGTCTGTTTTCGTTTTATTCTCACTGCAATTTCTGTGTAAATAAAGAACTTTATTCTAAATTTAACGGTTCAATAGAATATTGTGGTTTCTTATAATTTGTTACAATAAATTACAACAGGTAGAGCTTAGTATTCAAGGATTTTTGCATACATTATTTTTCTGAAATATCCTAAAAGTTCAATTCTAAAAATTATGCTGAAAATCATATTAGAATTCTCGTCTTATATGACAAATAAAAAATTTTTAAGTTTAAACCCAAAATATCCTTTATTTATTTATTTTTTAAGCTGTAGAAACATGGAGCTTTTAACAAGCCTTTGAGAGAACATTGCAGACTAATAGTACTCCATGCTTTATACAATTCCCACATTTTACTGCACATATGGCCTCAAACTGCAAAGCCTTAACCATTTAATATGCTTATATGCTTATTTTTCTTTCACATTGCATAAACTAGAAACTTATCTAACTCTTTATTTAAAAAAAATTTAGATGGAGGATCTTAAGAATTCGTTTCACACTGAAAGCTTGGCTTCCATTTGAAATTCCAACGCCATTTGTCAAAATAGAAAATTTACTATGTGCATAGTATATGATAAAAGCAAAATAAATATCTCCCCAGAACTTTTAAAGTTTTCGTACACAATATAATACGCAATAACAAAATTTTTTATTACTTTGAACACTATTATAAAACTGGAAAAGATATAAAACTTGTTTATTAGAGTTTGAGAGTTAAAAGAAAGATCACAGCCATAATCAGTACAAAATTTATTTTACTGTCTTCTCACTTAAATTAACAACCCAGGGTAGGAAATGCATACTACTAAGTATAGGAGCAATTACACGGCAAAAAACCCCTTATATTTGATTTTATTTAATTCACTTACTCTTGGAGCACTTTGATGTCTACGGTCTAATTTACCGTAATTCCGTTATTAGTTGTTTGACCTCCAGTCATTATAATTAAACTATCTTATTGACTAAATCGTCGAATTAGCAATCTTTGATCATTCAGCAATTACTCGTCGACTAACTCTCAACTATCTCCACTAACTAACTGCGCGTATCTAAAAGTCAATGCTTAAATAGAACCCTTCATTTGAATTACTCAAGTCTTCTTCTTCAGAAGAAAGTTTTTAATATACAAACAGTTAAAAAGAAATACATTTACCGCAAGAGGATTAGCGACAGGTTCGAGGATAGACCCATAAAGAAAAATATGTTAAACATAATACAATTTTAATTTCGCTGATTACTTCTCAATATCCATCTCAATCTCAATGTCACAAATCACAAGATAAAAATATTTTTAAAAAAGTAAATATTTTATAAGTATTCAAATCTGACGTTTATAATTTTTCGTTCTAATTACTTTTGCTCTAAGTTAAAAATAATCGTACAGTATAATTATAAATGTAACTATCTTAAAACTTGCGGTTTGTTACTCTCAAAAGGGCTTATTGCATAAGTGTAACAAATTGCATTATATTTAATTGGATTGTTTTGGTGAAATCCCATTTTTTTTCGTGCACAAGTTATCGCGTGTGCGACAAAAACTTCATCCTTCAAAAATATTTTAAAAATAAGTTAAATCGAGTAAATGTTAGAAAGGTAACTAAAGATTAGCCATTTTGATATTTTATTCCTTCTTTTTCCTCTCAATACTAATATTTCTTTTCTCACCCTAACAGTAGCGCACACAAAAATTTTTCAACGAGGGAGGGTCCATGGTCGAAAGTCCCCCAACTCGTATTATACCTCAAGACACCACCAATTGATTCTTCTGATTTTGTCAACAAAAATCAGGGAAAACTAAATTGTTGAATTAATAATTAGCATTACTTAATTAAATAAATTGTTAATTACATGTTCTTTAATTTTACGTTATATATCTATAGGATTCTCATCAATCGAAAAAAAACTCAAGGGCTTTCGTGGGTGTCCGGACTCCTAGGACCCCCCCTTATGTGCACCATTGCCCCCTAATGGTCTTTACACCTAAAATCCCATTTTCTAGCTAGTCAGTTACCTTAATATTAGAAATCTTAATTTTAGAATATCACTCTAGAAATTAAAAATAACACATATGAATGTATAAGCTGTGACAGTTATTTTAAGTTACTTTATTTTAGAGATTACATAAAGTTTGGCTTGAATATATAACAGCTTTTAGGTAATATATATATAAAGTTTATTTAAAGTTATTTTAAGCATGACAATTTTTTTAATATTACACAAAAAAGGGTTTTCTGCAAAATAAAAACTAATTAGTCGAAATATAATTTGATTTTTGTATGGATAATATAAAATTTGTTGAGTATATTTACTCCAAAAGCTTTTTATAAATTTTCCATATAGAAGGCAGAATAAAACCAGAACAATTTTATGAAGATATCTGGAAGTGTCAAAAATGATTTTCTGTGTGAATTGGATTCTTTGTATTCGGAAAATAGCGGTAGCACATTCTATCTACATATATTTTTTAACACCTTAGGGATATGAAAAATTCTAGGAACCTTTTATATTTTTCTAGTTTTTAGTATTTCTTCGAAAGAATGATTTCAATATTTTGTGTCTCACCTGCTTCCGTTTGAAACGGAAATTTCTAATGTTGTTCTCAGAAAAGGCTTTTATGTCTTTCTTGCAGTAAACATTACTTTTAAAATAAAAAAAATCACGAGACGAAATATAGGATTCAAATAAAAGCAGAAGATACGTAGAGTGAAAATATTTATGTGATTCGTATATTTCCTGGAAATAAGTATGTGAGAATTTTCCATTGTCATGTAGATCACTGTGAGAAAGCCACAGAGACGATGTTTCAAAAATATTCTATTGGTTTCTCTTTAGTTTTTAATATATCATTTTGTTTCATTCTGTTCTATCTCGATTCTGCTCCTTTCAATGAGCCCCCTACTCATATTCTCTCTGAAGTTTATTGAAATATGATAAAATTGAACCGAGTGATGCCTAGTTTTTTACTTTCCAATAGAATTTTCTTTGTTATGAAGTTCAAGAGGTGACAGACTGAATTACCAGAGAGATTGAAGACATTTTTGGGAGATGTTGAGTGAGTGAATATTTACGTACCACTGTTCAGCTACACGACTGCTTTTGGGGACGGTCCGCGTAATTTTGAACCATGGTCAAGTGACATGGACGACACCTGAGCTGGCACCCCCTCTCTTAACTACCACACCACACCAACGGGAGGACGTTTGAGCTCTCGACAGATTTAACGTGCATCACTCTCCTACACGGTGGGTTTTCAGTGGGACTGGGATCGAACTCATGACATGCTAGCCATGATCCGACGCCTAGACCACTCGGCTACCGCTGCCATTTGGGAGATGTTGAATTTTTTATAAATTATAGTCATTGACGCTGATAACGATAAAACGAGTCGAGATTCATTTAAACTTGGTTGCAACTTGTTTCTTTTGTAAATCATATTTGTATTTAGTATATTCTATTCACCTCTAACAGAAGCTAGCTTTCGATGCTTTTCTAACATTAAAAGCTGTAAAAACGTATAATGAATGAGAGAGCTTTTAAATTTGTTAAGTTTGAGCATTCTGCATGTTCCTTGTCCATAAGGAGGATAGAATTTGGTACTTTCTGATCCGTAAGCAAGTAATATTTCACCAGACCAAAATGATCCTAGTAGTCCGCGGGTGTTAGTGGCTGTTACTTATATACACTGCTGGCCACCGTAAATGCAACACCAAGAAAGACAAGAGATAGCACAACAAAATTTATTTTGTAGATAACATGTTGACCAAGTATCAAATGATTAAATTTATAGACTTCTGTGAAGTGTGGTTCCTGCCAGAATCAGTAGCCAGAGTAGCCGCCATTGTTCGAGATCACCGCTGAAACACACCTCGGCATTGATTCAAAGAGACTTTGGATGTGTTCTTGGGGTACAGCAGACCAAGTGGCTTCCACACGTTGTCACAGTTGATCTAATGTGGCAGCTGGGGGTGTAATCTGGGTCAATCATTGAGCAACCATGGATCATATGTTATCTATCGGCGAAAGATCCGGAGAGCGAGCCAGCCAGGGAAGCAATTCAATCTGGTGATTGACAAAGAACCTTTGGACAATGCGTTCCACGTGTGGTCGTGCATTATCCTGTTGAAATATGGCTGTGGCCAAGCCCTAAAGGAAGGACAACTGGCTCCAACACCTTGGAGATGTAGCGATGGCTGTTTAAAGCACCGGTAATGCGTACTAGAGGAGTGCGAGAGTGATATCCAATACCACCTCATACCATAATACACCTTTCAATACCAGTGTGGCGGTGCATAACGCATCTGTTCAGCATCCTCTCTCCACGGTGTCTCCAGACTCGAATCCGACTATCGTGGTGTTGCAGACAGATGCGTGACTCGTCATTAAAGACAACTTCATTCCATTCTGCCGCCCACATCCTTCTTTCATCGCACCATTGACGGTGGAGACGTCTGGGGTTCTGCTTCAAGGGTAGACCAAGCAATGGACGTCTTGTGGACAGACCACTCTGCTGTAAACGGTGTCGAATGGTACGCGCAGACACTGAATGGTGCGTTACAGACTCAATGTGCTCTGCTATGGTTCGTGATGTGACTGAGTGATCCGTCACTGCCATGCGCACAATTTGCCTGTCCTCACGTGAAGTGGTGCACTGAGGTGAATGCGATCGACCACGTCGGTCCGTCGTACCCTCCTGCATCCAATGGTCACATATCCGCATTACAATTGTTTGGTTTCGTCCAACACACGACTACCGATTTTCCTGAAAGATAATCCACAATCTTGGTAGGCCACTATCCTTCCTCTGTCGAACTCGAATACTTGATCAAAAGCTGATCGCTGTTTTCTACGAGACATAACTGATCGTTTTTTGAAAAAAACCACAAGAAAAACACAATTGCCGAACTTGAAATCGTCGAAATCTCCAAGCCTTAATTAGCTCTTTGAGGTGGCGCCACAGGCATGCGTGATGTGTTTCTGCACTGAAATTCTAATAATTTGCATATCTCACCTCCGCTAATGCATGTTGTAAATTTCATGTTATTTGCTTGTTTCCTTCAGGGTGTTGCATTTACGGTGGCCAGTAGTGTAGATACAACCGCTACACTATTCCCCTACAAGCGAGTCTATGGATATGCGAATGAACTATATGGTTGTTATGGTGAACGTATTAGTTTTTGTTGTTGCGTCAAGTGTGTCTGATGTCTTTGTTTTGTTGCATCAAGTGTGTCTAAAGGCTGTGGTTGCTGCGTCAAGTGTATCTAAAGGCTGTAGTTGCTGCGTCAAGTATGTCTGATGGCTTTGGTTGCTGCGTCAAGGGTGTCTGATGGCTTTGGTTGCCCTTCCGGTGGGTAGATGGTACCAAGACAGCTGAGCGAAAATTGCGTTTTCTTTTTTCTTAGTTCAGTGTCAAGGTCACCAATGTAGAGTATAGAACTTGGTACCTTTTGTTCCTTAAGCACGTAACTTACCACGAGACCAAAATGATCACTTCAGTCCGGAAGTTGACCCTGGCTTATATAAATTCCATCGTTATAGACATAATCACTTAGAAATTCTTAAATTCGTTAAATAGCGATTCATTTTTCAAACCTAAATATTCTTGGCTCCAGGAAAAAAATTCAAAAAATAGAGTTCTGTGAAATGGAGGTCCGACTGTATATATACTTAGTAGGATTCAAAAGTTCCCGGACTTAGTTTATAACTTAAACTAATACTACCAGTTAAGTTGTTGCAACACATCCTCTTGCGAATTAAGGCCCTTGAGCAACAGCACACTTTTGCCATTGTTTGTAAAGTTCATCGAAATATTTCTGGAATCCAGTTTTAGCCATGTCCTTTGATTCAGCTTGAGATGCACTTTTAACTTCTGCAGATTGAAATCCACGATCCTGAAAGTGACGTGCCAGTTCAAGAAATATTCTGAAGTTTCAGGGAGCGAAATCAACTGAGTAAGAAGGTTGCGGAAAACCTGTTGTTTTAATTCCGCCCCCCATCTTTGTTTGAAGCATGTTCTTACGTACCACCGTAGAAAACTTTTCAATGTTTTCAGCGGTGCGGGTAGTCTGTATAAGTCCATAGCGTTCCTCGTCTTTGACACTAACTGCCTTCTCTGAAACGTCGATGCCACTAAAAATCTTGATTTCGCGAAATGTGCCAGTGCCTTAAACATGCTCCGTCGCACTGTTTTACAAGCCAACACAAAATTTGATATTATTCTCTGCTCAACAAACGCAATTTCTTTCAATCGCTGGCTACCAAATGCATTCCCCTACAAAATACAACGCCGTAGCCAGCCACCAACCACGTGACTTGGAGCAAATTTGCTTAGAAAAGAGGAAAATTGCTAAGACACAGAAATATTATCGTAGTGGCTTTACTGCAAAATTTTTTCACATTTCAAGCTCAGTCCGGGAACTTTTGAATCGATTTTCACTACCAAAAAAGTTTAATAATGAAATAAGTATGAAAGCAAGCAACAAAAAGCAGCATGATAATCACATAAATAAGTATAAAATTCGCGAAGAATTAAAGAAATATACAGTCGACTCTCGATAATTCGAAGTTGAAGGGACCAATGAAAAACTGGATTCAATTATATATTATCTATACTTTTCAATAAATTTCAAAAATGTATTTCTGTTAATTAGTTATTTATTTTTGGAGATTAAAATTTAAACATTCTTTTTGTTTTTTTAACCAAGTTTATTTAAATATAGTTTAAAATAGAGGGAGATATATTTATATATACAGAATAAAGAGTGTTTAATTTTTTAAAAAGCCTGCATGAAATATTTACTGTGCTTGGATGGGGATAACAAATACTTTCATACAGTTTTAAGTTTTAAACTATGTTTTTATTTACTCTAAATTGAATAAAAATATAAATGATTTTAATTTATAATACTTATGTCTTACTCCTTATGTCTGCAATTTAAAACAATACAAATGTGGAAATTTTGAATTGTTACCATAATTTTGAAAACAGAATTCATATTTTTGAGTTTTGAAAATTTTTTGAGCCTTGTTGTCGAATTTTATTTTGCAATTCAAATATTCAACAACTAGATAATACATTTTATAGTTTTTATGTAAAATAAGTTAAAATAACTCTGGTATGTACTTTTTTTTGAATCTTTAGAAATTGTTACAACAATCAGAAACACGCAGTGAAAAGAAAAAAAAATGTCTCTCCATTTTAAAACTTGTTTTTGAGAAATATTGATCCAGACTTGTTATTTTTATCTTAATGTTACGAAGGTACAAGACTGAATAAAAAGTTTTTGGATTTTGTTATATAACAATGCAAAAAGTAATTCAACAATTGATGACATAAATCTCTAAAACGTGGTATAGTGTTCTTCGTCTTTTATTCAAAATAATGATGTGGTTTTATACTTCTTGAATGAGATATCGTTTCATCGTTTTTCAACAAAATGTCAACTATGAGTGAATATACTTACAATCTAAAGATCTTCCTCCAGAGTAAAGTTACATACGATTACACATCACAGGAACAATTTGTGTGCCATAGATTATTCTTATTGAACTCGTTCATAAAATATAGGGAATTATAGTTATTATAATTACTATAATTCCCTATAATTATGTTCAAATCTCTGCGGCGCTAAATGTCGGGACGATAATGTTCTGTTACAGGCAGCGCTGTTGAGTTCGCTGATTATGCTCCTGATGAAGGGGGCGTTAAAACGAGCTGGAGAAATGCTGGGGCGCAGGTGCTAGTAAGGCTGTTGGAATCGGAGAGACTGTTGAGTTATTGCAATGTCTCTGTGTTGGTGTCACTCTCTCTCTCTCTCTTTCCTCGCAATTAAAGGTGGAATACCTTTAAAATACCTTTCGTCCCGCCCACGAAAGTGACACGTGATGTATAGTCACTTCTGTTTGTAGGTATTCGAGAAAACCACTATGCTGTTGGTCCAAGTCCCCCTTCACGCGGTGTACTTTGAAAACAGCGGCTGGCGTGGGAACTGCGCCGACACCTTACTATCGGCTACATCAAGGGAGGTCAGAGGTTGACTTCCCTTAGGAAATCGTGCCGGGGTGTCCACCCTGGGATACTTTCCCACGAGAAACTGCTTGACCGTTGAGGTTGAGACGTCACTCGTTCCCGTCGGGAAATGGGTCTTTGGTGAACACCGCCGCAAAACTACAACTATAAGTTTAAAGTGGGAAACAAAGTACACAGGTGTCTCTTAAATAGCCTAAAATTCTGCACAGCTATATTACTCATTGAGAGAAAGTAAGAAGATTCCAAGAACTGTATCTGTACGTTCATAGTTTTCGAGAAAAATACGAAAAACGTATGACGCCACATCCGGTTCATGAGCACTTCCATAGGCATTCCATCCACTTCCATAGGCATTTTATGACCACTGTAGCCAAGTGGTCAAGGTATCGGACTCGTGGCTGGCGTGTCATGAGTTTGAGCCCAGTTCCACTGTGTAGAGGTGCGATGCACGTTAAATCTGTTAAGAGCTCAAACGTCCTTTCGTTGGTATGGTAGTTAGGAGAGATTGATGCAGCTCAGGTGTCGTCCTCGTCACTTGACCATGATTCAAAATTACGAGGTCCGTCACCGAAAGCCCTTGTACAGCTAAACAGTGCGACATTAATATTCTCTCACTCACTCTATAGGCATTTTTATGTACTTCCAATGAGGAATCTGGTGGTGCAGAGTTTGGGCACTATTTCTTAGACATACTGTTTTAATGGGAGCTTGTAGTATATATCCTCTCTCGTGGTTAATCTGCTGTAATTACTCCACAATTTGATATTTGTTTGAGTTTTCCGATTATATGAGTTCTACACCAGTTCTTTCACATCAGAACTTAATTTTTTTTGTAAAATACTATCGGGAATCTTCGATAATCTGTCTAACTATTGGGAACGTTATGCAGAATTGAAATAGTCTTGTTTCAAATTGAACGAACTTTATGAAGAGATGCTACGAGCTTGGTCCATTATATTTAAGGACTAATTTTTTATGCTACAAAAAAGTCCAAAGATGGGGTTTTTATTAAAAAGTTTAATCGTTTTTTTTGTAATAAGCCTGCTTCATTATTAACAAGATACATGATACTTTTATTTTTATCTGGTTTGTACAATCTTCAAATAATCCTCTTCAAAATATATTATGCACGTGAAGAGGTTTAGCTATACATGACCTTACTAAATAAGGATTAATTTATCTGGAAAACTCTACGCAATAGACATCTAATGGTAGGATTCGAATCATGGAACTGAATCCCATCTGGTGAGATCACTCTAAATTCAATTATTCTCCGATAACGCGGACTTTTGTCTCTCCTAGGTATTATTCCTCTTATCTTTCTTTTATTTACTCAGCATCTTCCTACTCTTTTTTTATCAACTATGCGGTTTTATTTTGAATATATATATATATTTATTTATTTACGTATATCATGCTCCTTCAAAAGATGAGATTATCACACACACACACAACACACACACACACACACCACACACACACACACACACACACACACACACACACACACACACACACCACACACACACACACACACACACACCACCACACACACACACACACACACACACACACACACACACACACACGACTTGTCCAAAAAAATTTGATTAGCCTTGTCCAATACTTAAAGAATCAGTTCTCTGTGATAGTATCACCTTCAAAGTAGCTCCATTCAGCATTCACACACTTCACATTCGGTGTTACAATTACTGGTAACAGTTCTGGAACGAGGTCTTTGGAAGGCCCTTTAGGAGATTCTCCATTTTTGCCTGAACCTCTTCAATTGAGATAAAATGGGTTCCTTTTAAACAAGATTTAACTGAACAAATTAAAAAAAAGTCGCATGGGGCCAAATCAGGTGAATAAGGAGGAAGCCCCATTACACAGTAATGTTTTTCTGGTCAGAAATTGCTTGGCAGATAGGGCCATGTGAATGGATGCATTGTCTTGGAGCAACAGCCATCCTTCACTCCCCAATTCTGGCTTTTTTCCTGTATAATTTTTTTACGAAGTCTTTTTTAGTACTTCAATGTAGTAGCGTTGATTAACAGTCTGACAATCATGTGATGAAAACCCATTCATATCACGAGTTTTAGCAAAGTTTTGGTCTGTAATTGCGAACCTTGGGCGCCAAACAGTTCATCATCTTCCACACTGATCCTTCCGCCTGAAAACCTTTTATACCATTTAAACACGAGCACGAGACAAAATTTCATTTCTTAAGCCTCAGTTCATATCTGAAATGTTTTTGTGGCTGATTTCTTCAACATCAAGTTTCACAAGAAACCGGCAGAATGCAGTTGCACGTGTTCATTCAATGGCGCAGTACTCCCAACTGGCGTGATCGATTAAGGCGAAACTATATAACCCCATGGATAGAGGAAATGCGTGGGATGACGTCACCAAAAAAGTTGTTGCCAACCTCACTCTTTTTTCAAGCTACACATGCAGTCCTGTTTTTTTTGTCTCACACATCGTTTCAAGTAGGCCAGAGCTTAGTTACGGGAAAATTGCGGAACAACTTGCTTTATTTTCCTTTGATACAAAGTTTAATTTTCCTCATGTTAAAAAATCAGCTTAAGCTTAAAAAAAATTTTTTTTTCTGAATTTTTAGTAATTTTGTTATATTCTTAACCTTTTGACCCTTTATACTAACAAACACTCTTGAAGAGCAATTTCCTCATTTTAATACTTCTTTATTATTCATTTGAAGGTTCAAAAGAACGAGTTTCGTCAACAGTAGCCTTCACGTTGCTTCGTGTTCTTTGGTTGTTACTTTCTAACTTTGTTTTTATTCTAATTATTATTTCGAAATTTTTCATCTTAAAAAACATTATATCCACGCACACGCACGCACTCTCACACAATTTATTCTAATTCCGTACATAATTCAACTGTAATTCTACAGTTATTTTTATATTACAATTCACCTAATTACCCTAGTTAAACCTTTTGTATAAAGTAAATTAATTTAATTTGATCAATAAGTTGTAGTTTTTGGTTAATAACTGAATTTTATAAGACTTAATAGATCAGAAATTATAATTTACTTTTAGTTCGTTTCTTTCCTATATATCATCCATTATGAAATACTCTTTTGATAATTTAAATTAAGTTTCAAGATTAATTTCCATATTTATTTTTTGTAAGAATTTAAATATTCAGTTCAGAATTTTGCGAAATACTTATAAATTATATGCACATAAAATTTTAAAAAATCTTTTTTTTTGTTTTTAAGGTCTAACATTGATTACTTTCGATATACTTTGCAACGAAAAAAAAATAGCAACGAAGTACATTCGCAATCAACATTACTATGAATAAAATTATTTTATATTAAATTTTTAGAGTAGGATTTAAAACACAGATTTAATTACAAAATTTAAAATTTCGTGGAAAAGTTATAGTAAGTAAACTCAATAATAATATATGCGTTCTTAATTTGATTCCTAATTTTTAATTTAAACGGAAAATTTTTATCAAAGAATTAATTAAGTTAGCTAAAATCGAATAATTAGTTTTTTGCATGAAGATTTTTAAATTATATTGTGTGTTTATTAAAAGATTATTTATTCAACAATAAACATTATTTTAATATTCTTCATAACTAGAATTTTTCAAGTTGGTAATGTAAATTCGAAGTTTTCAACGGAATAACAGTTATAGAAAAATACGGATATCTATTATATGTAAAAAAGTTTAAGAGAACCTAGCTTTATCATTTTAGCTAACGCTTGTAAGGTAATCGGTTGCATTTCATAGATAATGCAGTAGAAAGTAAAGCAACATATTTGAAGTAGAAATAAGGAAATAAAATATTTTCTGAAAATTAAAATGCATATTTGAAAATAAAAACAAATCCATCAGATAAGAGTATAGTTAAACCTGCTTTTGTGCGGTAGATAGGGACCGCACAAAAAAAGCACAAAAAATATTCAAAGATTTCATAAATAATTGCATGTAACATACAAATTTGTCGCAATACTAGAGAAATTTTTTTTATGGGGTGCAAAGGAAACGCATAAAAAAACACATTTATAAGATACGCCAATTATTTACGAAATTCACGAGAAAGAATTTCTATAATAAAATAAATAATTAAATTACACATGGAAACATTTTAAAAACACTTAGTACACATTGTATACATGGTGAAATTTTCAAAATGCACATACATAATTCACTGATAAGTTCAAAATCGCTTTCGTCACTTGAAGATACAGTTTCAATTGATTTATTTTTTTGGCACCATAAAGTAAGAGATAAATTTTTACGACGAATTTGGTTGGTCAGGGTTGCTTGTAAATGTCACGATAACCACGATAAATCCATGATCGGAGCTCTTTTTGAAATTTCATACTCCTTTTGGGACTGGTATTTTAAGAAAATACTTTTCCTATTGTTTGGAAAGCTGTATCCCTGCATATATTTTATCCGCTGTCAAAGAATCTATTTCTTGTCTGACTTTATAGTGTATCCAATTGTTGATAATGTCACTGTCATTGAAAATTTCGTCTTCAATCAAGAGCGATCTGTTGGCGCGTTGAGAGAAAGCCATTGAACGTGCATTGTCGGGAGACTGTTTACAACAAAATAATATAGCGTCTTGAAGTATATATATGTACATTAAAGGGGCGTAAAATACACCCCGGCCTCGCAAAGGGGTGGGCTTAGGACTCTAGGGGGCCCAAGGCCTAACTAACACCAAGTGCGTATCTACCCAATATATAAAATATTAACAAAGGGCAAGAGTCATAACATTACAGTTATTCAAATTGTTAATGATGAGAGGTTAAAGCTTGAAAAAGCTAGGCACTCTGGTCATCCCCCCCCCCTTCACCGAGTATAAAATACTAAACGCAAAACCTGACTTTGTAGAGAGACCTTAACATTTCCCACCTTCACTTATACATTGATACAAAACATTTCAGTGTGGCTCCAAACCGTTGAATATCATATAACGCATAAAAAAAAAAGATCACACAGAAAAAAATGCACAAAAAATAAAACCGCATAGAAAAAGGACCGTACAAAAACACAAGTTCTACTGTATTTAAGTTGTAGCAATTTTGTTCTTAAAGCTCTTAGTGAAATAAAACTTGCTAAAATGTTTCCCACTAAAAATTATTAAATATTCTATTCAATCTAAAACTGAAGTATAACTATTTTAATATTTGATGACGAATTCTTCAAGGAGAAAATATTATCTTAACATTTTTATGAACTTTAGAGTTTGAGTTTTCTTAACATTAAATATTTAATATATTCGCAGTCATTTCAAAATACCACCAAACAAGCACTTATATTAAACTAGCTATTACCCGCCCTCTTCGCTGTGTTTTCATTACATTGTATAACTATATATTGTTTTAAAATTACTTTTATACCAAGTAGTTCAAGGGTTAGGCTTTTAATGTATTGAAAAATATTTCTGTACGTTTCGCTTCTTGATATAAATAGTACAGAGACAAGAATTTAAAACACAGAAGTATATTTATTTTTAAGCTTTACGCAATTTCTCTTCCATTTACATTAAACAAATTTTTAGCGTATCTCTAATCAACAACAAAAGAAACACCTTGTCAAATTTCAAGCCTGTAGGTCTATTAAATAAAAAGTGGGAATTTTTTATATTGCTTCAGTAAACTATATAGCCCCCAAGGTAGACAATTTCAGGAAAGCCCGTTCTTAATGGATGCGTACTCAAGAGAAGAAATATAATTTTCATATTCAAGTTTCAAGTATATAATTGTGATAACAGTGCAAAACAGGGAATTTTGTCTGCTACGTCCTCGCAAACTCCGTAGCTTTCTCTCCGTTAAACCTGTCCTTAAAGGATCTCTAGGTAACAGAAAGAACATTTTTTTTCACATTTCCATTTTGTTCTACAAATAGTTTAAAAACAGTTTTTTTGTGTCCCGTCCCTCAACCTTTGAGAATCGATTTTCAAAAAACTCATTCTTAGCTGATCTCTATTCAAGGAAAGAAACAAGTTTCCCAAATTTCAAGTCTGTGATGGGAATATTTAAAAAAAGGAGAAATTAATATCTAGAAAGCCTTCGAAACCTCTTTGGGAGTCGATTTTCGCAAAACTCATTCTTAGTGTATCTCTATTCAAGGAAAGAGACACTTTCCACAAATTTCAAGTCTATAAGGTGAATTGTTCAAACACAAGAAATGTTACCTAAAAAAGCCTCCCAAACTTCTTTGGGAGTCTATTTTCACAAAATCTGTTCTTATCAGATCTCTACTGAATTAAACAAACCTATTTGCAAAATTTAAAGTCTCTAAATCTTCGAATTCCAAACTAGAGTTTTTGTCTATAACATTTCCAAATACTAATTGGGAGGGGAGAGATTTTCCTAAACCCGTTATTAGTGAATCTCTTCTACTCAACAAAAGAAACATGAAGTCCAAAATTTATATCTGTAGATCTAATAGTTCTAGAGATATCATGATGAAGGAGTCGCTTTTCTGCTTTATACATGCATGTGCCTCAAAAATAGGGCCTAAATTTTGCACGGCCAGATTCCACGTTGGGAGATAAAAAGAAAAAAATGTCTAAAGAACTGTATCTAAACGGTTCATTGACTACGAGAAAAATACGGTAAATGATGATCTATGGTGGCTCATGTTGGTTCTCCGGCATATTTCTGTTCTCTTGTACGTAAATGGCTTGATATACATACCCCAGAAGCTGGATCGGATATGTTTCCAGCTCAGTGGCCACCATGATCACCAGATCTAACACTGTCAGATTTTTTTCTATGGGGCAATCTCAAGGAATTGCTGAATCGAGACGTTGTGTCTCACAAAAAGGATGAAGTTGATCGTTTGCATGCTGCTTCAACTTCGATGAACACCGCGCTACTGCGATTTGTGCACTCACCCATTCCATGGTGCCCTCAAGTCTGCCTCGATATGTATGGTGGATACTTTTTGAACCTTTATTCTTTCTAAACATTTGCAAATACTGCTTTTGATGTGTCCAATGCGATCCTTGCACCGGCTATGACGTCATACTTAGTTTTTCTCTTAAGCTATAAATCGCACAGGTTTAGTTCTTCGGGCAGTTTTTATGTACTTTCAACAAGGAATCTAGATATGCAGTGTTTGAGCGCTATTTTCTGGACACCTTATATAAATTATTCGATCGAACATTAAATAAAAATCTTGATTTTTATCGAAGAAAATAAACAGAAAGTATACAGGGGTGGTCCCAAATTCATGGCACAAACTTAAAGAGTAGTGACAGGACATTGTAACAATCACTTATAGTATTTGAATGTATGGGCACAAGTGACACAGTGAGACGCAAACAGGGGAAATAAAATAAAAGATGAAATGGAGTTATCGGTTGGTTGAGTTTAAGGCAGAGGGCAGTAGATGTCTAGCCACCACTCAACATGATGCATCTCAGTAGAGGAATGGGCCATTCACAATTGTGCTGAAGTCTACGATGGGAGAATTTACGAACACCGAAAAAGAAGACATGTATTACATGTAAAGCCGTGCAAATGGTAACGGCAGAGTTGCTCTACGAATGTATTACGCGCAGTTTCCTGATAGACATGCGCCATTCGTAACCATATATTGGGGTATTCGTTTCAGCAGGATAAGGCGCAAGCCCACTTCAGCACTGATGGGCGCACTTACCTGAATGCCCCTTTTTGGTGCGATGGATTATGCGTGGTGGACCAGTCCCTTGGCCAAATCAATCTTCCGATTTATCGAGGCTCAATTACTTTTTATGGGAGACATCTGAAGAATCCTGTTTATGCGACTCCACTTAACTCAGATGAGGATCTCATTGCTCGAATATCCGAAGCTGCTGCACGTGTGTATGAAATACCTAGCATTTTTGAATGTATACGCCAATCGCTCCACCAACGCTGTTAAGCATGTAGCGCTACAGGTGGATGAAATTTTGAACAGTTATTGTAAACATTACACTTGTCAACGACGCTTTCAATAAACACTTTGTCTCTCCTTTTGTCTCTTTTTTATGTTTATGCCTCACCGCGTCACTTGAGGCCATACATTCCTATACAATAAACGATTTGTTCATTGTCCTGTACCTACTCTTAAAGTCTGTACCATGAATTAGGTACCACCCTGTATATTTGTAGGTAAGCGGCATGGCTTCCTATTTCTGCAAAAAATATATTTGTGCATTAAAAACAATCTGCACAATGAGGTTAAATAATTTCTTAAGAAACAAAATGATATTCAATGGATTTTTCATTGCCTGCGCGAACACACACGTTGAAAAAAATGTGGGTAGGGTAAGGGGGGATAAGTATATATATATATATATATAACAAACAGAAAGGTACTATAGACAGAAAAGTTAGAAAGACAGAATATTAATAATATGATGAAGAAGTTTTATTATAATATACGAATCTATTAGTTAAATAAGAAATATATTTTACACATAAATAATTTTTCATTTTTTTCGCTTTGTTGTATATGGGATATATATATATATATATATATATATATATATATATTAATAAATATATATATATATACATAAATGAAAGATTTTGAAAAAGGGAAAGAAATCAGAGTTTTAGATTTAATGATTAATTTTTGTCTAGGATTGTTTCAAAGTATTTTCAAATTAGATCAGTACAGATTATACCCAAATTGCATCTTAAACCTCATAGATTTTTCTCTTTTTACTTATTCTTAGAAATATGTTTACTGAATCGAGTCTAACTTTCTAAAATTAATTCATGATTAATAATCTTCGTAAGTTTTTCTGTTTTTACTAATTATTAAAATATGTTTATTGAATTTTCTCAAAAATATAGTACATTGGAAAACAAGTAGATTTTTATTTACATAATTTATTTTCTTTTTTTCTTCACAAATGTATCTACAAACGAAAATATGCAATGCACGCGGATGTGTGAGTTAAAAAAAAGCAATTCAACAGTTTCTTTATATCATTCAGTATTAATTTTTTTGTAAGTCATGCAGTTGAATACAAGAAAAAAGTTTCACTGAAATTAAGTTATGCAATATATTGTCATCAATTTGGAACTAATAAAAGTTACAAGGATCAAATGCTATTTTTTTAAAGTTTCCTCTTACTTCTAATTTATGGATTTTATTCGAAATCTATTTATAATAGGAGAAAAAAAAAATTAGAAAGAAATTTTTTCCCCCTTAACTTTTCTTGTCGCACAAATAAAAGCATCTTAATCAAAGAACGGAAAGTTAGAAATCTAAATCTGAACAATTTATGTGAAAATATTTTCAAAATAATCAACGGCAAGATAATCATTAGCCCCATAAATAGTTTCCCCGTACACCGTACGGGCTACCGAAAACTAGCCCTGGCTATGCAAGGGCGCTGATATTTTCTTCTTTCTACCTTTGATTTGCCCATATTTTTCATTCTTACAGTGAGATTATTTGTGCTAGAGTGTAAGAGACGCAATTTGTCTATGATACGAGGGAGTGAGTGCATATTAACGATGCATTGTTCAGCTATTTGAGGGCTTTTGGCGACGGACCTAGTAATTTTGAAAAATGGTCAAGTGACGAGGACGACACCTGATTCGGCACCCTCTCTCCTAACTTCCACACCACACCAACGAGAGGACCTTTGAGCCTCAACATTTTTGACGTGTACGTCAAAAATGTCATCCAAGGTCAAGCCAAACCTCAGCACGTCCAAGGTCATGAAAACTTCTCATCGGAGATTTTCTTTGTGGTCAAGTAGGGAATTTTTAATTGAAGGCAGGAATTTATATATATATGTTCTTGAAAATATTTGATAAAGAACAGTGATGGACAAGACAATGTACAATTTGCTGCTCAAGAAGAAATTAACCATTCTAAGAAAGCCGATATTGTCTCTGTCCCTATTGCAATGTAAGACTTTGTATTACTCCATGCTTCAAATTGTGTGTGTATGTATATGCACACATATAGACATATATAGTATGTATATGCACACATATATATGTATAGGCACACATATGCACACATATAGTATGTATATGCACACCATACACCCCACGCCCCAAACGCTTGAAAATGAGGCACGACCATGAACATTTTTCGTAAGTATGAGAGAAATTCTTTTGAGTTATATGAAACATTTTTCATATTATGCAGAGTGTATTTATAAAAAGCGTACATTTAGGGGTTTTGTGTCCCAGAATTTTAAAATAAAAAATGTATAGTGTGAAAACTTTAGAATATAATATTATATGAAATAAAATTCTTTCATTTTCAGATTCTGTTAAGTATGCTTAGTTATATTTAAGGTATCCGACTGGTTGCGACAACTTGTTTTTTTAAAAAAAAGGAGGTATGGGGATTTTTTTGTTATTTTTAGATTTGTTTAGAGCATTTTAAGAAAAATGTGCTACAATTAAGAAGAGAAAAAGAAATTATTATTACTAAAATGGGAAAAAATAGGTAAAAATTGACAAAAAATAGCATAAACGTGGCCCATTCTGCACCAAAGGTTTATAACAAATTTTCAATTTTTTCATTCTAATGTGTTGCTATATTATTCAATTTTGTAATGACCTTCAGGATAAGAGTATTTTCTTTTTTACAAAAACTAGAGCACTTTATCTCGGTTACTATATGAAATGCTTAAAAAGACAGTGATTATATTCACATAAGGGACTGTAAATTTTGTAATAAAACAGTGATTGATAAATCGAAGTTAAAACAATTCTGCTATTATACAGAACTTACAGTAAAAATTCAGTTAATTATGTTCAAAACTTTTTGAACAATCGCTGACCCGTTTGATTAGCTTCAAAAAATCACATTTCGAGAAAAACGCGTTTTAAAGTATGACATCTTGCTTAAAGTAATAACATCTGCTTTTACTAAAACACTGCTGTTTTTGTTCAGTAACGAAAAATGATAAACTTGGTAGTTCTATAAAGCTAATAAGGTGACCCGTAAAATAAAATCATAAAAAAAATTGTCAATTTTTGGCAAAATTAACAATTTTAGGGTAGTCGGATACCTTAATAAAAATGTGCTGTTTGAAAAAAAATTACCACTTAAGAGTTTAAATTTATACGGATAATCTGGTCTCTTTTTGGTTGCATAGTGATTCTTTAAAACAAAATATGCTTTAATTATATTTTCAGAAATTAAGAAATATTAATTCAAAATCCTCGATTAATTTATTCATTTCCGAACACTTTTTCTCAAGAATACTTGCAATAGATTAAATTATAAATTTCTTAACATTTCTTCAACTTTTCTTAACATCTCTTAACATTTAGAATTATTACAATCGATATTCAAAACCAAGTTTCATTGTGAAGTAAAAACTCAATTATGAATGAAATTTCATTTATTTTAAGCAAAAAGAGCCAACTTGATTCTCATTTGAGTTCAAAAAGTATTATTTAAATATTTTTATTCCAAATTGTTATATTTGCTATAAATGTTAAATTTGTTCATACGAGATAAAATTTCCTCAACTGTTGGGTGATTGAAATGCACAACAGTAAATATTTGGTATTTTTTCTCATAATGTATATATACATTAATTTTATGCAGATCAGGGGTTGTGGATTTATGCTAACAGTCTCAAAGAGCAAAAGAGTCTTTAAGAGCGATGAATTTACTGGTAGATCCGCGAAGTACAAGACATAGCAGAAAAATTAGCAAAATAAATCCGAGAAGGTCTTCAAACCTTATACAGTGCTCAGACACAGCTATCAGCTACTAAAAATAAGAACACGCAATGATAAAGATTATTTTCAAGCAGTGGCTCGATCATAGCAGCTGAAGTAATACTGACTCAGTTTCAGCGAACGAGTGCTGTTTATAGCCTGCGTGGATTTTTCTCGTATAGTCCCCTCATGTCATAGATCGTGATGTTAAATGATTCTCCTGTAATTTCCAAAAGCATCCATTTGGTCACCAATTCACCAAAATTAGTTGCCAAGTCGCCGAAAATGAGGCCAACTTAGCTAAAATTTTCCGACATTTCACCATTGTGTCGCCATTACATTGTTAGGAATGGCATTGCTTTTGAATATCATAATTTTTATCATAAAATACAAAATGACAGAAAGTAATATTAACGTATTAAACATTCAGATATATATTATTTACCCTATATCTTAAGCATTAATGGCACAAAATTCGTATCAATGTACATAGATATTTATTACACTCTAATCTACGTTATTATACTATTTGATATACTCTTCTATTTGAGAGGCAAAAAAGGATTTGAATATTAAAGATTAAAATAGATCATTTAAATTTTGTAAGCAATAAAGAGATACATGCTACAGTATTTGTAAATATTGCAGATTGAGGATTGCTTGCTTAAAAAAAGGGGCTTAGTCATTTTTATGTTTAGCCAACCTTCCTACTTCCTGTTTATAATACTGTGTAAAATCTTCTGGAAAATAACAAATAAAAGATATAAATATCCGAAAATACTTAGATCACGGTCGAATCAGAGAAGAATAAACCAGCTACATTGATATATATATATTTTTAATTTTATCTAAATTCATTTAATTTTATTAATGTGTAAACATATAAAGAATATAACAGGCGCATCACACAAATAAGATAATTTTAAACTTTTGTTTGAGCAGTTAAGGTAACTGGACCTTGCGACAAGGAAAAATCAACTTTTTTACACCAAATTTAAATAATTCTCACTCATTTAATTTAAAAGCGACGTTGAATTAGCTGTATATATATGTACTTGTTAATGAAAAAATTCAATTTTTAAATTACTAATAAATCTGTATGATCAATAAATATTTATTTTCGTGCATGTTCGTACACTTAGCATAAAGTCCACGGCATATATTGTTATAAAATTTACAGAGCTTTTGCAAACATAACAATTTATAAAATGGAGGAAATTTTAAAAAAAATATATTTATACAAATTTCAAAATTTTTAAATTTAGTAATTCAAATTTCCTTTAAATTCATGCAGAAATTATGCTATACCTAAAACTTGTGAAAGTTTATCTGAAGAAAAAAAATCGTTCACTTTGTTGAAAATTTGTGCATCTTATAATATGCAAAATATCAGCTTCACATAGGTAAAGTAGATTTT
>BMAO01032445.1:28426-64675 GCA_019973975.1 Trichonephila clavata | reverse complement strand
CTCCTTCCTCCCAAATATCATATTCAGAACCCTAATGAAAAGGCCAATACATTGAATAACTTCGATGCAAATGTATATACTATAATTAATAGCTGTGAAGAAAAAATTAAATATTTAAATTCAGAAATCTCATGCTACTATTAAGTTTCACAAATGTCACAGTCGGAAGCAACGCCTCATTATCTTCTCACTGGTGTTGCCTTGACACAAAACGAACCGATCAAAAGACCCAATGTAGTGCTGGGGGTGCCAAAGATATACAAACGCATGGATCTAATCTGATTCAAATTAGAAAGATAAGAGAAAGAAGAAAAAATCTTTCAAAACTCAAACTTCTCATCTAGGCGTATTATGAAAATATGGAGAGAGTGATGTTCGTTACTTGATCGTGACTTATAATTATAACGTCCGTTACCAAGAGTCCTCGTCTAGCTTCGAATTCCAACGTTAATAGTCAATCAATCAATCAATTCATTGTATTTACAAATTAGGAGTTCATCTCCACAAAATATGTTAGTTATTGATCGCGTCAAGGTAAAAGAAAGCTTATTGTAGTACAAAAATGGGAAGAGGGAGAGAAATGTGAGAGAGAGTTAGGAAAACAAAACTTCAATCAAAGTTCATTTTTGAAAGTTTCAAAGAACAGATAAATCAACACATTTTTTCCTACAACTTCCTCAATCATCGTTCCCCAACGTAATTTAAAGTAACTTTCTTTTTCACCCTTTTCTTAGAAAGAAAAAGAACTTTTTTTTCGTAGAACTCTTAATTTGTTTCTGTCTTGCTCTTTCACTCGGGTAGATGTAAAGGTCGAAACATAAAATAAACTTTCTCAAATAACTTTCAGTTCATTCTCCTTTTTTTTTTTTGTTTATTTGTTTTTTTCTTTGTATTCCAGTCAATTTAACTTTCTTCGATTCCACCTTTTGATTTTAGTGCCTACTCCCAGACAGTAATTGCGAACGTCGCTTTTTGGGTTTGAGACTAAAACATCCATCACATGAAATTACAGAAACTGTTGTACTTTGGTTCTAACCGGGTCTAAAAATTTTTACTTGACTTGGATCGAAAAAGTTTTCAGCAACTGGAAAAAGTTTGGAAAACTTAATATCAGGTTTGAATGGAGTTCCAAGACATTAGAATGACGACAGGTAGAAATTACATTAAATGAGATTATACAAGGGGATAAAAGTGATATAACTAAGCTAAATTATGATTTAATCCACCACCTTAAATTGTTTTCTTATCATTTCAAGCAACAATAAACATTTTAATCGTACAAAGAGCCCTCTTAATGCGAACATTTCTTATCAGCATTTCGAAACCAAGCACTTTACAAATGGAGCTAGACTGTTTGTTAGATTAGCAAAATATTTTACTAAAGATTCGAATTTTCGAATGTCATTCAGAACTATGAGGCGTGTCCGGAAGTAAGTTGTATTTTGAAAAAACTCATAAAAAATCTCTTTTCCTAACAAAATTTATTCTTATATGAAAGAGCATGTAGAAAAATATTTTTATATATAATTACCACCATTATTCAGACATTTGTTTCCTTTCGGGAAACCAACTTGTCTATACTCTCTATTCGCTAATTCTACAAATGTGATTGACCACAACTATATGTAATTAATGGTTTACAAGCTGACTTTGAGTTATGCATATCTTGTCTATTCAAACTAAGAGGCAGTGGACTGTATTCTTAACTGTCGGTTTATTGTGCCATGGTTTGTTCATCGTTCCTCGTGGTTAGTCTACAGGAATCTGAATATAAATTGTAAGCAAAAGAGAACTACTAGCGTCATCTGCACATGCGGGTTGTAAAAGTCTCTTCAAAGAAAGATGTCATCAATGAAGAGATCTGAATTTTGTGGAAACATCACAAAGCAATCTTATTGTGAACAAGTCTGTTATCACGAATTTTCTCCTTCACTTTTCCCATCAAAACATCAGTGACAACAAAAGGTTGCCAACTACGGGAATTGTCACGAAGATCGCTGATCCCATCATTGAATTCTTATACTCACTTTCTTACCATTCTATCACTCATTGCATTTTCACCACAGATCTCTACAAGTTAACGATTAATTTCAACTGCCTTAAAATTTCTTGCACTCATAAAATGGATTACAGAACGCAGTTTACTGTTGGTGGGATTGACAGTAGTCTTAAGCATTTTGAACACTCACTAATACGTGTAAAAACAACACAATTTGACTGTAATGGCATTACTATACTGACAATCAGAGACTGTAATGGCATTACTATACTGACAATCAGAGACTGTTCGCTACCGTGCGCAAATGTGGAGCTCCAACACTACAGCTGAAGTTGTGGTAGAACGAAACGGTGCATAGTTTCTGGATACGACTTGTACATTCTTTTTTCTATCTAAACTACATTTTAAATCATCAGTTTTTTAGAAATATATACTTATCCGGAATTGACGTATCTTAAAATAAATAAGAATTTTCTTCTATACTATATAATAGCCCACGAGTTGCTTAAATAACGACGTTAAGAAACAATGAATCAATCTATCTCTATTATCTATTTCTTCTTCCAAAATCAAGACAAATTGCCAGCGGAATTCTTACAGGAGTTAAAGAATCCTTAACTGGTGATTTTAAAATCATTAAAGATATGCATCATGGTAGTGATATAAGTGAAGCTACATATTTGGATGTTTGGAAGCATAACTCTCACTTTAGAATCTACTCTATATACAACCCTCCTAAAAACAAACCAAATTTTACTTACCTTGGTACAAGAACCACACGCTCTATTTTTATAGGAGATTTTAATGCCCATTCACCATCATGGGGTTATAAAGAATTAAATGAAGCTGGAGTAGAAGTGGAAAACCTCTTGCTCTCTTCTACTTACGAGTTGTTATTCGATCCTAACGACTTACATACACATTTACATTACAATGGAAATACATACTCGCCAGACCTCTTGCTTGTCACGTCAGATCTCAGTCAGCATACCAATAGAATCATACTAGACGATCCTGGCTCAGGACATCGACAAATCATCGCAGACATCTCTTTCCCTGTTTCAGAAAAAATCCTAATCTCAAATATCGTGGAATTTTAAAAAGGCTAACTGGAATAAATACAGAACTTTGGCAGAGTTTGCTTTAGACCCTGAAAATATAAATTTTTGAGGCATCTGTCGATCATATCACCAAACATGTTTCAATAAGATTATAAGCTGTGCAAAACAATGCATCCCAAGAGGTAGATGTATGACTTATAGATGTTTTTGGTCTGAAGAACTCAAATCAATGAAAGAGAAAAGAAACACAGATTAAGGAGAAAAGCTGAACTCACTAAACGTCCAATCGATGTCAAGAACTGGCGGAAACAAGCGTCTTTGTTTCGAAAAGAGGTCCTCAAGGAAAAAGAGCTTCTTTTGGCGATTTTATTTCTAAAATGAATTTCCAAAAAGATGGGAAAAAGACTTACAAGTTTCTTGCAAGTTTAAAAAATGAAAATTTTAGACCATTAAAAACCTTTTGTGATTGACGGTGCTTCGGTTTCTTCTCATGAGAGGATAGCAAACGCATTTGTCAAATATTTCTCGGATATTCAATTAAAAAATCCGCCTTTTGTAGAAAACAATCAAAGTGTGTTAACAAGAATATAAGATATAAACAGAATTTACTAAATCAAAATCATAACACCCTTCCCATTTTTAACTCGCCTATACCATGGCTGAACTTAAGAGTGCCTTGTGTAGGCTAAAAGCCAAAAAGTCTCCAGGTGAAGATGTCATTCACGCAGAATTTTCATAAATCTTGGAATCAAAGCAACCCACACTATTTTAAGGCTTTTTAATACTATTTGGAACACAGGTAATGTGCCTGCTTTATGGTGCAAATCAATTATAGTTCCAATACATAAGAAGGGTAAAGATCCCAGTGATATTAAAGGATATAGACCAATATCATTGACAAGTATCCTATGTAAGACAATGGAAATAATGGTAACAAAAAGGTTGGAATGGTATGTGGAAAACTCTAAGTTTATTGCCAACGGAACAGGGAAGTTTCAGACAGAACAGATCTACCAGCCAACATGTTACACTCCTAAGCCAGACGGTGAAAGATGCGCTGGATAAAAAACACATTTTGTCAGCTGTATTTGTGGATCTGAAATCTGCTTATGACTTAGTTTGGAGAAAACATCTTCTCCTGAAACTTTCAAATATTGGTGTCCATTCAAACTTGTTTGGATGGTTTAAGAGTTTCCTCAGCCAACGAATCTGTAGAGCTCAATACGAAGGCTGCTATTTCAAAATACAAGATTCTAAGGACTGGTCTACCACAGGGAGCCGTTTCCAGCTGCCTCCTTTTTAATCTGTATATAAACGACCTAATTGCTGAGTTGGAGAGACTTGTTGGAGTTAAATGTCTACTATATGCAGACGACCTAGTGTTGTGGACAGAAACACCTAAATATCATGCTAAGGAGAAATCTGAGGCAATCTTGAATAAAACTTTGGAAATCCTTGATTACTGGTGCCAAAATAATAATATGAAAGTAAATCTGGATAAAACAGTCTACCAGACTTTCTCTCTCACCCATCAGCCATTGCAACTGAACCTCTCATACCAAGGAATTAATGTTCTCCAAACAAATTGTTTCTCACATTTGGGCATTAATTTCGATCGAAAATTAGCATGGAGACAACACATTGAATTGACCGTGGAACGCATGACTAAGAGGTTAAGTCTTTTGAAAAGAATTGCTGGCTCGAAATGGGGTTGTTCTAAAACAACTCTAGAATTAACATATAACGCTTACATTCTGCCACTCATTACCTACTGCTGTGAGCCTTTGGTTGCGGCATCTAAACAGGTGATTGATCTCCTAGAGAAGTGTTCCATAATCGAGCATTACGGCTAATTACGGAGCTGTGAATTCAACACCAATCGATGCTCTGTTGTTTTCAACCCATCAAATGCCTATTAAATCTATTATAGAAGAACGGGCTTTATTATTATGGGAGAAAATTACTAGAATCCCAGAATGTCTATCCCTTTGGAAGGATTCTTTATCCTATACCAACAGAAATCTCAAATCACAGAGAGGCTTCCTTCAGAAAGTCATGGCTCTTAAAGAGCTTCATAGTTTTCATTTCGAACAAGAAGATCTAATAAAATCTTCCTGCCCGACTGAAAGGTATGACTTTGCACTTTCTACAGAGCTGCTCTATGAGGTCCAAAAGAAAGAAACAGATAGTCAAATCCTAAGGATCCTTTCTTTGGAGACTTTGGATTCCTTATACCCTGAAGATGAATGGCTATACGTTTACACAGATGGTTCCAAGTTGATAGATTACAGTAATGCAGGTGCTGGAGTCTGCTGCAACCTATTCTCCTTCTATACACCAATAGGAATTCACAGCACTGCTTTTGATGCCGAAATTTTTCAGCTATACGTATTGCTCTATCTCAACTTCTTTGCCACACAGATCGTGTTTCAAAAGTAGTTATTCTGTGTGATTCAAGGGCGGCCCTCCAAGAAATATCTTCCATCGAGGCACCTTTGTCAAAGGATATTCTCAAATGTCAACTGTTAATTGGTGATTTACTTCAAAGCCACGTAGACATTGCCATGCAATGGATTCCGGCGCACTGTGGCATTGATGGGAATGAAAATGCCAATTGCTTGGCGAAGAAGGGGACAAAAATCTTACAAACCTCTATAATAATACAGTTCCTTTTTATAGCGCCAAAAGAATTATAAAGAAATACCACAGAGAGCACTTCTGGTCTAAATTCAACCAAAAGAATAAACAAATGGTGTGGTTTAGCAAACTCCTTCATATTCCAAAATGGCCACGAGATAGAGCTGTAGCCGATTTTCGAATCGCCACTGGCAACGACTGCCTATCTAAGCATCTAAACATGATAGGCATTGCTCAGAGTCCACTTTGTAAACTGTGAGACTCCAATGAAGAAATGGACGCCATTCATTTGGCACGCTGCCGTACACTCAGCTCTGGATCCATGTGAAGCAGATATTGGGAGGCCATGCACAAAATGTGTGATTTATAGACTATACTGTGAACTTGTGTTTCTTAACTTTTTTTTCCTTTCATTATTTTTTGTGTTGTCCTTTGTTTGTTTTTGTCAATATTCTCTGCTTCTCATTTTGTTTGCAGTTGTCTTGTAATCCGCCATTGGAAATAAAAAAAAATCTATTGGTAAAATGCTATGTAAAAGCATATCTTGCATATGGAATTGTAGCGTCGCCTCATTAGGCGGAACACTTTACCACACCACTTGTCATTTTTGAAGGGCGGGGGTGAGCAGAATGACCATATGGGTCATTGTTTTTTTCAAATATGACCGTGTATTCTTCTCTCAAGCCTGGGGCAAAACAAATGTTGAACCGATTCTGGAAATGGCTTTGATTTACCACACCTCTTCCTTCCTCGACACCCAGATGGTTTTTTCATCACAAAGGTTTATAGAAGGGACCTACATGTGTGAAGGCAGTCCTTCGCACATGTTGGGCACGAAGTACTTGAATGGAAAGAATGTCGACCTGTTGTGAGGAAGTAATATCTAGGAGGGATCAATCGACCCCAGAGACAAAGTGACGGGTCGATTGATGGACATTCCATTGGTTTACGAGGTTCAGCGACGAATATGATCTCAGTCGTGATGGTATTTTGTCTCAAAGAACCAATGGAGCTGGGACCAAGGGTGAGGATGCCAGGTGCAGACCTGCGATTCTCGCCAATAAGAAATGATTGGAGGCGTGAAAGAGGCTGACCCAGAGGGCTTAGAGAGTGGGCTCGGAAGATGACAAGGAGAATCAAGAGATGAAAGAAATACGAAGAAATCTACAAGACAGAGTGAAGAAGTCTGTGGGGCAGCCACATCAGTGATTTATCTGGGGCAATACAAGCAAAAGAGGTTTCGGGGACAGCCCCACCTGGGAGAAGATCATATTAAGATCAACAAGCGTTGATCCGGAATTGAACTTTTCCCCTGCGAAAGGCAGAGAAAACAAGAAACAACAATAATAGAGTAATTTTTTAAAAAATCAATTTGTATATAAAATGCCTTTCGGCCAAAGCTGTGTAGCCTCTCTTGTTTCCCAGGAATCAACAAAATGTTAGGGTCACGGTGTTACAGCATAAATTCAACCTATCGCATCTCTTTTCTAGATTGCGTCGAAGAAAGCTTGCTCTAAACTAAACTAGAAAATAAAGTACTTTCACTTCCGTTATTAATTTGTTGGCATTAATCAAAACGTTAAGAAACAAACATAGAGTCTTCAATAAAACGGAATAAATAATTTAAAGGAATAAAATAATTTTAAGTGATGCGATTAAAATACAAGCTAACCCTACTGTATAATCGCAAATCAACTTAAAAAGAACTGAATTGGATTGATGCATGTTTGTTGTCAAAGCAATGTAAACTGGTTGCTTAGCGACGGCTTGTTGATCTAAAAATTATTATTGTGACTTTTTTTCCTTGCTGTTGATGTTTAACTTGCATTCATAAAGAAATGATATGAGTGATATTGGCTGAATTATAATTTGGCTCTGAGTTATAATTTAAATTACATATGTAGAATTTACGCCTCTACAGTTGCATACATTCACTCAATATTTATACATTTTACCGACAGAAAATTGGGAGCGTTGAATTTGCACAATATGCCGAACTTGAAAGTAACTGTAAAATAAGCATTTAACAATTTCTTTTTGCTGCTCTTGGCGTCACTTAGCGACAATATACCTTTAGGCGCTGGATGGAGAGAAGAAGTTCTATGTAGTTATATAAGGCTTGTAATATTTCTCAAGGAAAGTAGTAAATGAAACTTTCAAAGTACTATATTATTTGTGAAATTGTTGCAAAGGCCATTAATTATCCTTGTGGTACTAAAATGCACTTTTCAAGTTGATTACATATACTTGAAAAATTTATGGAAATAACCCAAGTATATACCCTCTACTATTACATTTCTCATGAAAAGGAGATGAAGTGAATTTCCACGCCTTATATAAAAAGCTTTTAACCCTTTATTTACCGCATTATAATTTACTGCAGTTCTTTTCGTGCAGTATTTTTTTTGAATCACTTCCTTGAAAATTAAGGAATATACATAAACAAAACACTCAACTTTGGGAAATTTAATCTGTTAGAGCTAATTAATTAATTAAAGATATTCAAATGTAAAATTAATTACATAGTCTGTTCACTTAAAATAAATAATCAAATTATTTTCTCTCTTAGGTATTCGTTATTATACAAACAAAAAAGACACTTACTTTTTGACATTAACTACTTTTTCGGAACAAAAATGATAATCTTCGCAATCCGATCAAAATGTTAGCTGAAAACGCAATTTCTGCTACACAACCATTCGCTTTCCCGGCTAAAATACTCATCATAGAATCCGTGCTGCCATATATCTTGGAAGAGTAGATTTAAAAGAATATTCCTGCTAAGTATCGTCAGAGTATTCGTAAAAATGGTTGCTCAATGTAATTTTAAAGTGAGTGGTACTTATAAGTACCGTCGATTGATGTAGGGTTTTAAACTTTTTTTTACGAAATAAAGAATTACTTCACAAATATGGAAAGTTACGTGAACTATATGCACCCAATTCTGTTTCTTACATGGTAGATAAGTTATTTCAAAAACTGTGCAAAGAAAATCGCTTAAGAAATACACGTAACGTATGGTAAATTTGGGGATTTGTTTCAAAATTTAGAAAAATCGTGCAAGATGGAAAGTCTCTAAAAATTTTCAGTGCAAAAAAGTAATAATAAAATCCCTATTACGAATTTATATTAAAAAAAACAATACATTTTTGCTACAAAAAAATTAAAATTAGTGTACAGTGACAATTCACACATTCTATCAGTACATACAGCATAAAAATATTCAAATTGAAATTAGGAGTTAAACTTCTAACTAACAAAACTATTCATCTCTACTTAATAACAAGCGTGCACGTTTATTACAAACTGGGATCAAAAATGCTGTCGTCAGTAAGTGTCAGTAGATGTCAGGTAAGAATCATACAACTGTCAGTTTTGATTCATCTGAAGAATTTTGCTCGTTCATAAGGTATCCGACTACCCTAAAATTGCGAATTTTGCTAAAAATTGACAATTTTTTTTATGATTTTATTTTATAGACCATCTTATTAGCTTTATAAAAATACCAAGTTTATTATTTTCCGTTCTCTAGAACAAAAACTACAAGTGTTTTAGTAAAAGCGGATGTCATTACTTTAAACAAGATGTCATACTTTAAAACGCGTTTTACTCGAAATGTGCTTTTTTGAAAATGCTCAAACGGGGACAGTGATGGCTAAAAAGGTTTTGAAAATAATTAACTGAAATTTTTTTGTGTGTGTTTTGTATACTAGTAGACGTGCTTAAACCTTCAGATTTACCAATCGCAATATTATTACAAAGTTTACAGTCCCTTATGTTAATATAATCATTGTTATTTTAAGCAATTTCATGTAATAACAAAGATAAAGTGCTCTAGTTTGACAAAAGATTAAAATATCTCTTATCCTAAGGGTCATTTAAAAAATAAATGACGTAGCAAGACATCGGAATTGAAAAATTGAAAGTGTGTTCATAAACTTTTGGCGTAGAATGGGCCTCCTTTATGCTATTTTTTGTCAATTATTACCTATTTTTTCCCATTTTAATAAAAATAATTTCTTTTTCTCTTCTTAATTTTAGCACATTTTTCTTAAAATGTACTAAACAAATCTAAAAACCACAAAAAATCTCCATCTCTCTTTTAAAAAAAAAAATGGTGTTGCAAGTAATCGGATACCTTAACGGCATCTTTTGGGTCCTTTTAGAGGCTGTATTTTTGGTTCCTCAAGCTGATTGTATAATTCTTGATGTCCTGCTACACAAGAATACGTAGACATTTTAATACGCGCTCTATGTCAGGATCATGAGAAAGAAAACATTGTTCCATACTTGTTGCAAATTTCAAGTCCTCTCGAATTAAATCAAATGTTAATAACTGAACTTCACCTTCGACTTCATCATTATCAACTTCTGTATCATCATAAATTGTCAAAACCTCGTTCAAATCTCCCTCATATAAAGGCCACGAGTCCCCACATTTTTGAAGAATTCGTGCTGGAACAGAAAATTTGTGTACAGAAAATTCGTTAAATTCTTGTATCGCGTTACTTCAAAATTGTGTTAGAAAATATTGTGTTAAAAAAGAGTATACATACTCTGGTACTGGGTGTATATATACTGTGTGTGATTATGTTCAGAATTTGATTTTAAATTGTGTTACTTTAATTTTTTGGCCTGGCTGTTACTTCTCAATAATTTTGATTATATGTAGTAAGTTTTTAACCCAATAACAATTTTTTTACAGAGATGTTAAAGAAGTCAATTCACTATAAAAACTTCCACATCTATCGCTCAAACGTCTTGTATACATACGTATATGTATATATATATCATACTTTGAAATTCCAAAAAAACCAAAAACTTTTTCTCATTCTCATATTTTAAAATTTTTAAGAAAGAGACACTTTAAACACAATGTCTCTTCGTGGGGGAAAAATCTTTCACTTTTCAAAATATCTTACAAAAATGCATTCTTTTTTCCAAACATTCATTTCTGCATCCGAAAGAGAAAAAAAAAAACAATATTTCTGGTGTTTTTTTTCTCGTATCCACATTTTTTTGTTTTCTTAAATGCAGAGGGTGAGGAAAAAAGTGGTACATAAATAAAAAGGATGAAACCAAATTATTCTTCAGAGAAGTATGAAAAGTTTAAAACTAAAGAAGAAGTTCTGTTGTAAGATATTTAAAAGTAAAAAGAAAGAAAAGAAAATTCTCTGCAAAAAGAGAAAGCTTCTTTTTTTCGTAAAAATTTCCCTGATTTTCTATTAAAAACATTCTTATAGAATGTAGGGCTTTTTTTTCTGTGAAGACAGAATCATGTAAGAAGATTTGAAAATACTTTACGCATACTGATATTTTTTTCTAAAGTTTAATCATGTTTTCATTAATATTCATCTCACTTTTCAAAAAATTTAATTTAAAGTAATAATTTTCGAGAAAATTTTGTATGTATTTTGTACTCCCGTATATATTATCATGAGAAATATTTTTGCGCTGTAACATTATGAGTAGGAAAACATTAAATAATATTACATAGTGAAGTGCTACAAAGATTTTAAAATCTTTGATCAGATGTTGTTATTAACACTAAATTGCCCAAGGAAGTTATTTTGACTGCTTTTTCATTTCGATTAGAAAAACGATTATGTGTGTATATAATGACACCATCTCTTAGAAATTTTCAAAATACATTTTATTTCAAGTGAAGTGAATTTTTTTATTGTTAATATTTACTAGTAACTTGTTATACATATGACTGTAAATCATATAAAATTATTAAAAATTAATTTTAAGCAAATTTCTTTACACATTAGTTATTCTTTCACAATGCAGTCATTTTGACTGCTTTTGGGCAATGTAAGTATATACGAAGTTTTAATCTTTCTAGAGTTATATAAATTAAACTTTTATGTAGTTATACTATTCAGTTACAGTAGAAAGGATATAGGCACAAAATAATAGTAAAATTATCAAAAGATAATTTTATACAGAGATAAATGTTATTGCAAATATCTTGAACATATAAATAATATGTTCCATAAAAATAAAAATAGGTTTAAGACTTTAAAATGGAAATATAATAACATTATTTTATATAAAAATTTTCAATTTGAATATTAAAAAAACTTTTCTTAAGAAAATTATTGTTTGTCGCATTAGATTTTACCGTACTTCCTTTTTCCTGTATATCATCTTCCTTTTTTGCAGAGTGAAAGTTCATTAACGTTTCACTATAAAGCAACACGAGAGCTAATGGCAACGGATCTCTTAAATATGAGCCTCAGTCAAGTGACAAAGGTGACATCTGAGCAGGCACCCCTTATCCGGGATACCACACCAACGGGAGGACATTGAGTCTTAACGGATTTAATTTTTGCATCGGCCCCCTCTGCTCTAAGAGTCTTTATTGATAAAAGGACTCGAACCTGCAACGCTCTGGCCACGAGTTCGTACTTGTAACCAATACGCTTCGACGACCATTATTTTTTATAGCAGAAAGGTAATGGAGATTAGTTTGATTGACTCGTAACTGAATCCATTTCTTTGGCTCATAACTGATTCAGTTATGAGTATATGAATCGCAAAAATGACCCATAAAAATTAGTCTTAATAATGTTTATCCAATAGATTTTGATGTGAAAGTTTCAAAGTATACTTTATCAAGCATATATTTCATTCTAATTTTTTATAAAGGCAGAAAATGAAACGCAATATCTCATGTGTAAAAATGGTGACGGTTTGAAAATGCAACTTGACTTAAGGTATCCGCCTGGTCACGAAAACTTTTTTTTTTTTTAAAATAAAGGAGATATGGGGATTTTTTTGTTATTTTTAGATTTGTTTAGTGCATTTTAAGAAAAATGTGCTAAAATAAGAAGAGAAAAAGAAATTATTATTATTAAAATGGGAAAAAATAGATAAAAATTGACAAAAAATAGCATAAACGGGGCCCAGTCTGCACCAAAGGTTTATGAACACATTTTCAATTTTTTCAATCTAATATATTGCTATATTATTCAATTTTGAAATGACCTTCAGGATAAGAGATATTTTCTATTTTACAAAAACTAGAGCACTTTATTTCGGTTACTATATGAAAATGCTTAAAAAGACAGTGATTATATTCACATAAGGGACTGTAAATTTTGTAATTAAGCAGTGATTGATAAATCTGAAGGTTAAAACAATTCTACTATTATACAGAACTTACAGAAAAAATTTCACACAGTTAATTTTGTTCAAAACGTTTTTAGCAATCGCTGACCCCGTTTGATTATTTTCAAAAAATCACACTTCGGGTAAAACGCGTTTTAAAGTATGGCATCTTGTTTAAAGTAATGGCATATGCTTTTACTAAAACACTTGTAGTTTTTGTTCTAGTGAACGGAAAATGATAAACTTGGTATTTTTATAAAGCTAATAAGATGGCCCATAAAATAAAATCATTAAAAAATTTGTCAATTTTTGGCAAAATTCACAGTTTTAGGATAGTCGGATACCTTAAGAATGGTCACATTTTTTTTTTTAAATCTAAGAATACCAATTTATTGTATGATTCCTTATTATGGATACCAAATAATATTTTTTGAAAAAGTTAAGCCGAAAGAAATCCCGAAGCCACTGCTTGCATCGAATAATTGTTTCGAAATCCTCTTCCTTGTTATCACTAAGCCTCTTTGACAGTCCAATGATTTGTTCCAAGAGAGAGAGATTAAAGTAATGATTAGACGGTGATGTGTTTTCACCCCATCGCTGATTCACTACATCCTAAAACTCTTTTTTGCTGGAATCAGGTGGATTAAAGTTCGATCATAAAGAAAAGAAGAATTAAAGATGAAAGAAGATTTATTCTATCCAGTTTTCGGAACTCTGACTTCGTGGCTTAATTGGTAATCAAAAGATATTTATAGAAAAAACTGCAAATATATTTTGGATTTAATCAAAAAGTGTGCATAATGCGGGATAATTGGCAATGATTTTTTTAGAAATCTCTTTCTATATATAAATTGAAATAAATGGAAGTGTTCTTGCGTGGAGGTGTAAATCGGTCTCAAAGTTAGGTAATTTGGTATTTTTTGATGGTATTGGGAATCACCAGCTCTATTTAAACATTTTAAAGGGAAATTTTAAATTATCCGCCAAAAATTTGGATATAGGAGACTACTTCATTTTTTAACAGGATAATGATGCCAAGAGCTCTGCTCTCAATGTACGCCGCTGGTGTCTCTATAACTGCTCAAAATTCTGAAAAAACCTTCTCAATCAGTTTATTTAGCCCAGTGAAACATGTTTAGTGAGAATTTGATTTAAAAAAAAGAAAACTTGACATATAAACACATAATGGGACGTAAAAATAATAATAACAGAAGCATGGAGGAAAACCGATGCAGAAATTACAAAAAACTGATTAATAGACCAAAACATTTAAAAGTTATTGTGGACACTAAAAGATATCCTACTAAGTACTAAAGTAGGAAAGAAATGCAATATTTAAAGCTTTGTTGAGATTTTTGTTAGGTGTACGAAGACTTTTGTGGCGTAATTTTTCAATAGCTTTTTGATTATTAATTTTTAAAAATAATAGTTATACCATTTTTAAGAAAATAATTATGTCATTCTCTTAAGAACAAGTTGCAGATATCATAAAAAAATTACAATTACAATATATTAAGGTATCCGACTAAGTTCGGAGACCAATTTTTCAAAAATTGATTTTCAGAATAAATTCATTGTTTTAAAGTAGATAAATAGGCTTAAAAATTCATTATTATTAAATAAATAACTTGTATCACTTTTGTTTTTGAAAAAATATTACTTTTATGAAATTTAAGCAAAATTTTTGAAGTTAAGAAAAACGCCATAAATAAAAATAAATTGCACATAATGCAATTTTAGTTTCATTGATATACTGCTTGACTCCTCTGATGTGTCTCAAACCGCAGAACAAAAAATATTTAAAGAAATAAATATTTTATTGGCATTTACATTTGATGTTAATAATTTTTCATCAAAATTACTGCATGTTCCAAGCTAAAAATGGCTGTAAAGTGAGATTAAATGTAGGTGTCTTAAAACCTGCTGTTTGTTACACTCTGAAGGGCCCATAACATATACGTTATAAATTTCATTGAATTTTATTGGATTGTTTTGGAGATATCACGTTTTTTGTGCACAAATTATCGTAAAAATTTCATTCTTCAAAAAACGCATTAAAAATATTTTTATAAATTAGATAAAGTAAATGCTATAAATACAACTTAAAAAGTCTCTAGTTGTACGGGCGTATTAGTCCTTCTCTATCAATAATTATATTTCTTTTTTCCCTGATGGCTCTAACAACACCAAACATCAAACACCTAAAAAGCCCCTTTTCAACCTAGTCGGATACCTTAATTTTTATTAGTCGAAAACATTAAATTTTATAGGAAATTGCAAGTGTACGAACACTTTAGGGGTCCACTGTATACATAAAAGAGAAAAGCAACTTCACTCACTTATTAGGATATCTCCGGAACTATTAAACCTACAGACTTGAAATCTAGTAAGCAGGTTCCTTTCATGGAGTAGAGATCCGCTAAGCACGCATTTTTTTGTTGTTGAGATAATCGAGCTCCAAGGGGCATTATGGTGTTTTAAGCGGATTCTATAGATAATTATTCCTACTGTGAAACTATTACACGTACAGTCTTGAAATTTGGTAAGAAGATTCCTTTCATGGAGTAAAAATCCGCTACAAAATGGTTTTTACGAAAATAAACCTCCAAGTGGCATTGCGTGGGCTTAAGGGGCGTTATACATAATTATTTCAATTTTTAAACTATTAGACGTAAGTCTTGAAATTACGTACACAGATTCCTTTCATAGAGATCCGCTACAAAACAGGTTTTCGCGAAAATTATCCCTAAGGTGCGTTGTGGGAGATTAAGGGGCGTTATAGGTAATTATTTTTTTATACTATTAGACCTACCTGCTTGAAAATTGAGAGATAGGCATGTTCTCTTCATGGAATAGAGTTCCTCTAACGTAGAAATTTGCGAAAATAGATCACTAAGGGGGGGAGTGAAGGGTCAAGGGGAGTTATAGAAAAAAATTCCTGTTTTTTAATTGTTAGACCTACATACTTGAAAAGTTTTAAGCATGTTTCTTTTCTTGAACAGAGATCCACTAAGAATGAATTTTACGGAAATCGACTCTTGGGGGAACGGGGGGGGGGAGGGTTACTGGGCAGTGGGGAGTATTGACAAAAAAATTCCCGTTTTCGAACTACTTGGACTGTAATAATCAAATTTGGTTTGCATGCTTCTTTTGTTGAATTGAAATCTGTTAAGAACAATTCTTTTGGAAACCAACTATCAACGGGGTTACGAGTCGTATTGATAACAAAAAATTACCTTTTCGCTCTGTTAGATTTATATTTGAATATCTGTGAGCGCATTTTTATTTTACGGAGTAGAGATCCGCTGAAAATTGGTTTTGAGAAAATCCACATGGTTATTGGGTTACCAGAGCGCAAAAAACTTATTCTCTACTTAAATTTTAGAGATCATTAGAAATTATTAATTAGCGGTTCTGCCTTTTTATATCAAAAGGCGAGGTATACGTATATTTTTCAATGTAATCGAATTCTTAATGCTAAGACTTAGATTTAAGTAGTTTATATACTTAATATGAACAGTTGCATATTTATACACCATGAAATACCCAGCGAAGCGGGTGAGTAACGGTTAGTATATATATATATATGTAATGAATCCAATTTATTTAACCTTGAAAACGCTTTTAAATTTTAATGGTCCTGGCCTTTAGGATTTGCGTGTAAATAAGAACTAGCTACCCGCTCAATGGGAATCTTTTGTGAACGTAATGTTTCCAGCAATAAACAAGCTTCGTTCACGGAGATCCTGTGAGTTCTCATTCCGCTTGCCACTTCGTATAAATCCCGAGATTCACGAAAATCCGACATCTTTGCTTCTTTGCCATTTGTAACTAACTAGCTGCAACCTGTTTTGTGTCTTCTTGTTTGCTTTCTATTATGTCGGAACACTATGAGTTAATCGTATAAATTTTTAAATGAAGAATACTTCAGATATCTTTCTATGAAGGACTGCCTCGTCATTGTTATTCATGCAGCATCAACAGTAAAGACATGATCATTAAATAATTCCTTACACTCGCCAAATTTTTATGTCTACAGTCGACTCTCGATAATTCGAAGTTGGAGGGACCAATGAAAAACTTCGAAATATCAAGAGTTCGAATTATCAAAAGGGTAGAAAAAATTCACAAAATACACGAAGAAATTTTTCATTTAAATTTGAAACCATGTAATAAAACAACAATTGCACTTTTGCGTAAAATTATTTTGAAGTATTTTTAAAAAGTACACATTATACAGTATAAGTATTTTATTAAAGGTAGAAGTCCTGTATTAAAATAATATATTCAATACATTCATACACAATCCTACGCGTATCTCTTCTTTACAATAGCGGACCATCCTTTCTGAACACATGTGTAGCAAGGTCACGTGTTAAACGAAAGAACTGGACGGCTGACAACAGGTGCGGTTGATCTATTGTCCCCTTGAAGAAGGAAAGCAAAAAAAGTGTATTTTTGCCTGATGAACAGGAAAACACTAAGAAGGAGTAGCAGATAGATGGTCATTAAAAGGACTACGTTACAGGGGAGACACACAGAGACAATACAACACAAAACTTGTAAGCTCCAACCTTTTTGCTACAGGATTGTACATGATAGTGATTGTTCAAATTGTCAAGAGTTTTATAAGATAATTTTGAATTATTGCGTGTTTTAGTCGGAACAGCCACAGATTTTACTTCGAATTATTGAGTGTACCCAAACGTATGGTTTTAGTTCGAAATATCGAGAGTTTTTCAAGGGACTGAGCATATACTTCGAATTATCAAGAGGTTCGTATTATCGAAAGTTTGAATTATCGAGAGTCGACTGTGTATATACAAAATGATTTACAATTTTATTACATAATTACTTCATAAAAAATGTATGATATATTGTAGCAGTACTAGTTATATGTATTTTTTAAAAAAAGTTTTCAAGTTTTTTGAAAAAACGTAGTAGCTTATTTTATAAAATTCTTAAGCAAAATTAGTCATATTGTGTTAATAATTATTCCGAAGCTTAACTTCAAATAATAAAAAATAGTCAAGCTTACTTTAATTCACATCGGGCCAAGAGTGATTTTGAGAGTCCTTTGTTTCATCTAGTCCTTAGAAAAATTCAATTAGTTCATATAAAAGATTCGAAGAGGAGAAAAACCACTCTTAAATAACGAGCTCGAGAAAGCCATAGAATGCAAGTAAGCTCTTTATAGACAACTGACGAATAACAAAACCTTTTTCGCGGCTTCACGTGATACAAAGTGCGTTGCCACACAACTGCACCGGAGAAATAGAAATAATTAATTAAAAGAATACTCACACACACAAGTTGCGAAGGCTCGAGGCAAGGATTCGCGACATATTGTTATCTCTATTTGAGATTCATCTGCCTTCAACTCCCAATTGCTTTCGATCGTAATTTATCATCCAGACTTTGTCTTTGTGCCATTCTTTGTTAAAGGTATATATATTAATACACAGAAAACAGAATATAGAATAATATATATATATAACAGAAAAAAGAATAATGATTTAGTCTTTAATATTTTACAAATCAAATCGATATGAAATTCAAAAACTATAACAAAAAAAAAAAAAGGAATCCTGTTTTAGCAGTAAAAAGTCAATAGATCTGATACAAAACAATGATTTTTTACTCAACTGCTGTCACTGACTTAGAGCTGTGATGTAGTGTTTTATCATTACTCGTATATACAGGGTGGCCATAATTAAACTGCAGGTGTTCAAGAGGTCCTGGAGAGAAAACCACTGGAAATATTCCAGTGAAATTTGGTATCTACACTTTTCAGAACATGCGCAAATCAAATATATAAAGAAAAAAACCGCCATTTTCACCAGATAGGTGGCGCTGTACCGTGTTTCAATGCTTATCGACTGCATATATGCGAATTATAAGCCCATAGAACTGTATAAAAACAAGACCATATTGAGTAATGGTCAATCATGACTCTGAATAAGAAGGAAAGCGTATTGTTAGTGGAGATATTCTATCAGAATGGTAGCAATTATTCAGCTACTCTGCAAGAATACGGCGTATAAAATGATCAAGAAGAGGTCCAATGAGTGTGTGTCAATGGATTGAAAAATATGATTTCTAAATTTGAAGAAACAGGAGAATATTGGGCATTATTCTAGGCGCAAGATGGCGACGTCCTGTAAAACCTGACGAAACCCCGAGTAGCAATTGCGCCGCAATTGCTACCAGTATTCTCGTAGTAGCAACAGCGGCGCAACAAATTGATGACGCTTTTGCCTCTTAGAATGTCATTATGCTCTGTCTATCAGTTTTGGAAGTTGTATATGCCACCGGTGAGCTTTGAAATACGGTACAGCGCCATCCATCGGGTGAAAATGGCAATTTTTTTCTTTGCATATTTTACTTGCGCATGTTCTGAAACGTGTAGATACCAAATTTCACTGGAATATTCTCAGTGGTTTTCCTTCCAGCACCCCTTGAACACTTCCAGTTTAATTATGGCCACCCTGAAAACAACATTAAATTGTGAGAGGTGAAAGCTTAAGGCGATATCAATTTGTTCGAATTCAATGGGAATGAGTAGAAGCTGCAGCGTATTCACTTTTCAAATATTTACTATCACAAGTCATTTCGACACACAGCACACAAACAATTAAATATTCATTAAAAAATTTTATTTTGTGGGTAGGCACACCCACTGATTTCGGGGTTCTGCAATCAGTCCAAACTGCTTTTATACTGATTAAATTCCCCATCGGTTTAGGAAGGTTCATTCAAATTTCCCTGTAGGGATTACTATGATGCAAGTCGCCACAGAGGCATCTAAATAAGTTATCTGATAGGTATAAAATAATGCTAGAGAAGATCTGGAACTACAGTATTATATTAAAAAACCAATATTAAGAAGCTGGACCTAATGACATTGTTTGATACAGAAACCAGGTGAGAAGGAACGGAGAAATATAGGCGTTATGTATTATTTCAATAGAAGTGTGGAAAATTGGGTGAGTGAAGATTTGAAAAAGATTTCCAGAGAATACCTAGAGGCATTGATAGATATTAAGTAAACAATAAGGGGTGGTTCTAAATTAACTAACAGTCATCAGGCAGATCTCGATTTAGGATAAAATAACGAGTAAGCTTATTTGGAGGCCTTATTCAAATTAGCTGCAAGAATGTGTGGTGACTGGGTCCTATTTTGGACCCCGCTCACTCTGCCCGCGCGTCTCTAAGTGTGGGAGGAAACATATCATCACCAACAAATGCCCTGATAACAAATATATTTATTCAGGACTGACAAACACTTAAACAATCACAAGTTTAATTATAAGAAGAAACCTAGGAGTGATTCCCTAAACCGTCGATTAATCCTAATATTCAATTCTAAGTCATCTCGGCTACCAGAAATAGACAAGGAGACGATCACTAGCTAACCTCAGGTCGGTATTGAATTTATTATCTTCGATTGTCAATCTAACCATTTACTCTTATAATTTATGTCTATCAAACGCGCGCTAAGCTCGTGAAGTAATTCCCCGGCTTTACTTACGTGACAGCTTGGCAACTCCTTCTCTCTTTACAATTACAAAACTTAGACTTTATATGGTCGAACTAATTAGCATATAACTATCTCGTGTTTTTCCTGAAAAGGATGTGAAATAGTATAAATGCTAGCCCCAAAGTTTCCCAAGAGGATTAGTACGGAAATCTCGCGAATAGCCCCGTCACAAATGTTTCTTTTAAAGATAAGTAAAATCATAGTATGTTTAATAAATTATCGCATTAATTTTAATGTAATAGGGTACATTTAAAAAGGTGTCGGTTCGGTGATTTAGAGGTAGCCTACCCTAGGTTCGATCCCAGATGGAGTCGAAAATTTTTCTAGATGCGAAAACGTACGCACGCATTTGATATGATCATGTGACATATGAAATATACCTTGAGCATCAATTTAATTCTGGTATTTTCGGCAAAATTAAAAACACGGCAATATTTAGCATACGTTAATAGCTTGAACTGAATAAATTCAAGCGTTTTTATTTCTAATGGGGATGCGGACTACTGTTTCACCCTTGCATTTCCTTGGAGCTATATCTCTTTTTAGTTTGGCACCATGTAGGCGGAATGCAAGTAACGGCAAGTAATTTTGACACCCAGTTTCCCCTCCAGAGGGAATCACCTGAGCTCTGACGATGCGAAATGGTCCCAAGAATTTCAATTTTACTTAGAGCATCCAAACCAAACAGACACTTCAGGGATTTTTAACATGACGTATGATCATACGACATGGACGCTGTCGATTTTCTGCATCATGCAAATCCACCGACTTGTGTTGGCGTCGAACCCGCAACCTTATGCGTGCAAGGCCAGCGACTATCTAACTATGCTACTCAGCCGGCTAATGCTATTTACATTAATGATATCATTTTCTACAAAATAAATTTTTTAAAAATATGTAATCATCATTCCCAATATTATACATATTGAATCGGTGAACCAAAAGTCTTGCACCGATTATGTAAAAAAAATATTTCAAAATAACCGTTTAGTATAAGAATGTAACTTTTTTGTATCCCTAGATCAGTAAATTTTAGTAGCTTTTTTTAAGCAATAGATGACGAAAGGGCCCCTTCATAAGCTCGGGGAAATATTTCTAAGAAAGACATCATTTTCGGCCGAATTGGGGTCGATTCAAGAGAAAGGCCAATGTTTGTTTTGGTTTAACGAAACGAATTCGGTCCCTAAAGTTCAGCGTAAATTTCAACATTGTAATGAACGTAATTTTCCTGATGCAAATAAATAAGGCACAGTGGTATGTGAATTGCTTAGAGAAAAAAGGTAGTGTAACAGAAGATATGTTAAAAAACACTTGGTTGGAATTGGAATACCACCTAGTCTAATACTATGAACGCAATAAATATTTACAATCAAGACAAAGCTTGGTCCACTTAAATTAAAAAAGAAATTAGACGAATAAAAACAAACAGTTATGATAAAACAAAATAAAAAATAATTTAAATGAAAGTTAAGGTTTTAAGAAATGCGAAATAAACATTCAAAGTTTTATAAAATCTTCGACACGGCTTATTCAATGTTAACTATTATTCTGCTTCTCAAGCGGCAGAAAAAAGGTTTTTGGACAATATGATTGATTTCATTGCCTCCATGCTTATGTATTTTCCAAAACTGCATCTAAACCTCATTTATACATGTGTATGTAAATCTTTCGCAATACTAATTATGAAATATGGACTTGAAGGATTTAAAATAAGTCTGCGAGGTATACATTTTACACATTTATTGGAAAAATACAAACAAGAACAAATCTCATCCTATTGTTACGGATTTTATTGAATAGCCTTAGGCAATACCCTAAAGGAAAAGATTGTTATTGAAAAACTTTTCTTTTTCCTTTCTTGCTGCTCTCAACATTTTTTTTTTTATGTTTTTTCTATTTCTTCTTTAAATCTGCGGAAATAATGTAGATTTTGAAAGTCTGAAAAAAAATCAGTGTTTTTGAGAGGAAATAGAAGAAGAATCCAGAATTGAATTTAAATCTGCGAAGGGAAGAAAGTCGAAAGCGGAGATAGAAAAAAAGAATTTGTCGTCTGTATTTTTATCTCTAGCTTGCGTTGAATTATTTACGTAAAGAAAAAAAAAATATTTTGGAACTGACTCAGCTAGATGTATCGAAACATATCCTATGCGTATATTGTCTTCTTAAATGATGTGCATTTACAATTTACATATATTTGTATATGCATTACAAATTTGTAAATCAAGTAAACTACTCAATAGTATAAATATGTGTTGTCGAAAAATAATAAAATGAACAACTTAATTCAGAAACATTTGTTGCTGGTATTTTTAATACATAGATTTCATTATTAAATTTTAAAAAAATGTTTCAAATAGAATTGCGGATTGATAATTTTACCATTGCAGACCTACTGTATTCCCAGTGAGCTAGTATCACTTTTTAGTGAGATACCGTATAGGTAGATACCAATTGTTGCAGTGCAATTTTGACACCAGTTTTCTCCAAAGAGGGAAGAAACTGAGCTCTGATGATGAGAAATCGTGCTAGAAATTTAATTTTGCCAAGAGCACTCCATCCAGAAAGCTTTTCTTTTTTTTTTTTAAAAAAAAAAGATTGTTTAAATCGCTTGCTAGGAGAATTTTTACTCATAAAATTCGATATTTTAGAATGCGTCATTTTTTATCAATGAATTCAAACGCTACTTCTTTACAGAATGGAATATGTTGACACCTTACTGATGCTTGCAAGCTTTTAAATTTTCGGTGTTTCGAATTTTTTCAAACATTCAAATATGGCAAGAATTCGGCATTTTAAGAAATCTTGTTTTTACAAATAAAATGAATAAATGTTGCATTCGAATATAACAAAAAAAATTTCCCATTATTAAATTTGGAAAATTGAGTGTCGACTCAGGTGTACCTTCGCCACTCAACAGAAATTCAAAACTACGAGGTCCGTTACCAATAGTTTCGTGTATCTATAGAGAGTGTTCTTAATAAAGAGTCAATATCATTATTAACCAAATTTATCACTACATAAGTTAAATATTTAATCTTAAGGTATCCGACTGTGTGTGGTTGTGACAAATTCTTTTTAAAGAAATGGAGATATGGGGGGATTTTTTGTTGTTGTTGCTTTTAGATTTGCTTAGTACAGTTTAAGAAAAATATGCTAAAATTAAGAAGAGAAAAAGAAATTATAAAACTAAAATGGAAAAAAATGGGTAAAAATTTACAAAAAATAACATAAACGCGGCCCTTCTGTACCAAAGGTTTATGAGCAAATTTTCAATTTTTCAATTCTGATGTGTTGCTATGTTATTCATTTTTGAAATGACCTTCGGGATAAGAAATATTTTAATTTTTACAAAACCTGGAGCAATTTATCTTAGTTATTATATGAAATCGCTTCAAAAAACAGTGATTATATTCATATAAGGGACTGTAAATTTTGTAATAAAACAGTAATTGACAAATCTGAAGGTTAAAACACTTTTACTATTACACAGAGCATACACGAAAAATTCCTGTTAATTTTTTAAAAAACTTTTTGAGCAATCGCTGTCCTCGTTTGAGCATTTAAAAAAGAACACAGTTCGAGTAAAACGCGTTTTAAAATATGACATCTTGCTTCTGCTTTTACTAAAACACTTGTAGTTTTTGTTTTAGTGAACGGAAAATAATAAACTTGGTATTTTTATAAAGCTAATAAGATAGCTCTAAAAATATTTGTCAATTTTGGCAAAATTCACAATTTTAGGGTAGTCGGATACCTTAACACACACACAACCAAGTTAGTAAATAATATCTTATTTTATGTTATATTTAACAATTAGGAATTCTTTCTTACGAACAATGGACTTATAGGAAATATCTTACGATGTTGAAAAATATTTAAAAACAAATGAAAATTATTCAGAAGATGAAAAGTCTATTCCAACGTACTCTGTGAAGCAAATGAATTAGTTGTACAAATGAGATAGACAGAAATGTTACAAAGTTACCTTCCGAAAAGGATTAATTTTCATGCAGTCGCGAAAGCATGAAACTAATCCCTTTCGTTGGCAGCAATCAACTCTAGAGGATTAAAGGGGTCCGAAATCTCACGGCCTTTTGAATAGAATTGTTCTCACAAACACGTATGTACGTAATTTGGAGAGGGAATTAAAATGAGAATTATACTTAGAAAGATGTGTGTGTGAATTTTAGAAAGGTGTAAAATTTTGTATTATTAATGTATTTCTTTTATAAACATCTTAAAAGCGTAAAAGTTGAACTTCTGCAGAATTATTAAAAAAAGAAAGAAAAGAATGTATTCAATAATTTTCATCACACTTACTCAATTGATAGATTTGTGCATGCAATGAGAGAGCCTTTTTCCGTATAATTTTATTAATTTATAATTTTTATGTTATAAAAATTTAGTGTATTTATACGAATCTAAGCGCCGTACTATTTTCCCTAAGTTAATGCTATTGAAATTTACCTACGGTTTAGAATTGAAAGTGGAAAAATTTGTAGGATATTGGAAATTGAGCATGATACTGACGGTTAGATGAATAGTAGAACCATGTGCGTATTTAAAAGTTTTTAAAACTGGTAAAATGAATTCCTTATTAACTTCTTATTAGCTCTTATTTTAATTTTATAAGCAATGATTATCGATGACTTTTTACGTTATTTTTTTTATTTTTTCACAAAAACTTGTTGAGATTTTGGGGTGGGGGCTTAAATTTGAATAAATATGGTATTTTTATTTAAAAATTATGATCGTAATATGGAAATAGTTTCCATCTGTTTTGTACATTAAAAATTTGCTTTAAAAAGCATTCAAACGTATTATATTTCAATAAGATAAAAGTAATGATCAAACTGTGTAAAAATATTTTGATTTCGGTGTTTATTTCTTAAAAACTATAAAATGTTGCATAAACCTTTGTCTCTAGCCTAAAAATGTATCCAAACCTTCCCAATTGTTGCTTTTTTTAATGTAATAACAAGCAGAAATTCACTTTTTAAAGAAAACAACTGGGGGTGGGACTTGGACTCATCGTTTAAATTGCAAAACTGTAATTTACAAGTATTTTGTAATGGATCTCCACAAGAAGAGTTAAAATTCACAAATTGAGAGTCGCGCGTGTGTGTGTTCACTCTTCGGATACCATCAAACTTTCTGTCTTTTGAACCATCTTTTGTCAAAATGATACCAGCCAATTCATTGCATGATGATTTAGAATGTAATAAACTCTAGGTTGATCTTTAGGGCTTGTATAAAAACACAGACTATACACTTGATGTTGGTTTTTATTTTGAAATTCACACATACAAAGTTCTATATATGTGGATTTTTATTCGTAATTGGCTGTAAACCATTTCACAAAATATTACTATTATGCACATACAAGGATGATGCCTGATTACATACAAGGGGTATCAGTACAACAGTTACAATGTTTCAGGACAGACAGGTTATACCTGGACGATTGAAAATCGCATAGACATGTATGGACGCGGAAACGCTTTTCTGGCTCGAAAGTGACGACAAAACACTAGAAAGACAGGGTGGAAATAAGAATAGAAAACATGTTTATTACCTTTAGTGCAGCAACAAATTAAGAAAAAAGAACATTAAAGGTACAATAGGGGTGCATGTCGGGGTGATATAGGTGCACGTCATTAGTATGCAGGATTTGACAGACGGTCATATGAGAAATACCGATATGAACTGGCAATAGCCCGCATACTGGTACTGGGATTGTTTTGCACCAGATCTAGCACTGGCTCCTCGTTGTTAGATGTTCGTACTCTTCGCTCAAGTTCCTGTGTGTGAACGATGAAGGATCCTCAGTCGGACAACTTCTGGTGCAAAGAGATTTTACCTCCTGGGATAACATTGGGAGTACAATCGCTGTGCCACTCATCTGTTACCATCAGCGGTCCTGTATGCCAAATACATATCAGCGAGCTTAGCATTCGTATGACATTCCTTTCTACTAGGTAAAATGAAGCTTTATAGTGAGTGTGACAGCAAAAACTGCATGTGCAGGCATGATCACCTGATGCTTCGGTAAACATCGCGCCACCTATCTCGTACACCAACCAAAGACCTCTCTGCATTTTTTTCTGTACTAAGAATAATAAGCATGCCTTATCCCCATATTCTTGTCCTGTCTTTCTTGCATTTTGTGTCGTCACTACCGCGTCTGGATAGCGTTTCTGTGGCATGCCTTCCTATGTGGTTTCTTAAGGTATCCGACCACTTGCGACAACTTTTTCTTAAAATAATGGAGATATGGGGATTTTTTTTCTGTTGGTTTTAGATTTGTTTAGTATATTTTAAGAAAAATATGCTAAAATTAAGATTAGAGCTAATTATTTTCAAAACGATTTTAGCAATCGCTGGCCACGTTTGAGTATTTTCAATAAAACACTTTTCGAGTAAACCGCGTTTTAAAGTATGACATCTTGCTTAAAGTAATGGCGTCTGCTTTTACTAAAACACTTGTAGTTTTTGTTCTAGTGAACGGAAAATAATAAACTTGGTATTTTTATTAAGCTAATAAGATGGCCTATAAAATAAATCATAAAAAAAATGTCAATTTTTGGCAAAATTTCACAGTTTTAGTGTAGTTGGATACTTTAACACTAGGTATACTCCATCTGTCCTGTAAGTTTGAAACCGTTGTACTGATACACTTTATAGATGTACCTTTCCTGAACTCCTCACTACTATATGTTACAAAATCGAAATTTTATTGGTTTCAAAATATAGTTACTCATTAGATCATGGAACTGTCCTCCGTGTATACGAAATTTGAACTCTTTCTATTGTAGGTTTTTAGATTCAAGTTAATGAAACCCATAACATACGCATTTCAAAAGAAATTTCAATATCTTGTCATCATGTACATCGAATGAGCCAAAGCGACAAAGAATTTGTATGATATTGATGAATATTCAGAAAGAAAATAAGTGCGATAAATGTAAAGACATGCTTTATTTTTAGGTACAAACGGATGGTCTATTCTGGAATTCGATTCTTCATCACGTGATACGAACGAGAATATAATACTTAGAAGTAAAATAGGCACCCGAATAAAACTTTTAGCTATAAAACTGAATATATATAAAATTATGGAAAGTGAAAGAAATTTTTCAAAAAATAAAGAATTCATACAAAAACAAAAACCTGCTCACCAAGGAATAATATTTTAATCAAAATTTTTCGACATGCATTACAGCTACACAGCGTTGGTATATAACCAGTAAGTAAAAAACGTTTTTGCTATAACATTATCTCTCTTTCACTTTTTTTACTCTGCAAGGAAATCTCATTAAAATTTGCAAAAGACATCAGCTGTTATTAAAAATGAGTTAGACGGGGAAAAAATTCCATTTTTTTTGTGATCACATTTTTGTATTTTTATTTTCAGAATGTTATCGAAAATAATTATAGCGACCGCATCGGTCGTTTCAGTGAAAGAACTTCCTAAAATGATATTGCTTCTTCACCGTAAAGTTAGAAAATATATATTTCATGAGAATCAAGTTTTTCATTTAAATTTTGAGCCAGAGTGAATTCATGGCTGTATATTTACGGTTATGAATATGACTAAAATGAAAATTCCAAAGCTTAGGTTTCTGTTTTATGATACATTTATGACTATTTTTATGGTTGCGAAGTTCAGTTTTATTGTTATTGCGACATTTTGTGTGATTTTATTCCGTTTTATCTTGATTTCACTCCTTCAAACGAGTTAAGTTTTAGGAAATAGTTTAGCAAATAACGAACTGAAGTGAAATGTCCATATGTTTTTTTTTAACAAAAATTTTCTTCAAGGAGGAGGAGGAGCAGTTCAGAAAGAGAGATTGATTGAATTTTTGCTATGAGTAAAAGTTAAGAATCTTTTTTGATGAGTGAGTCGATTGAAATATGCCTACTTAAGAAGTAGATATCAGTTAAACATAAGATGTAAATTTTTTAAAATTTCATTTTCCTTCGTTACTTTTACATAGAGACATTTTTCTGTCATTCCTTCCATGTTGAAATTCTTAAGTATTTAGTCCGAATAAAAACCGTTTAACCCATTCGGTTCTGCAAAGTACTACAATACGAGTAATATATATACGAAGGCTGTTCAGAAAGTATCGATACTGAATTTATTCTATTTATTCCAGAAAACCCTTAGCGGAGGGACTGTGCGCATCATGCGCGTGCATATTTCACCTTGTCTCACAAAATTCGGCAGGTCTGTACATCGCGCCGTTCAGTCACACTGACTTCTTTCACGTGGAGTGTTTGCGTGCGTTCGTCGAAAAAAGAAAATGTGTGAAAACAGGGATCAGCGAATATGGATCAAGTTTTGCTTTAAGCTCGGTAAAACGGGCACCGAAACCTACGAGATGATGAAAACAGCATTTGGAAATGAGGCGATGAGTCGTGCTCGGGTTTTCGAGTGGTTCCGGCGATTCAAGGAGGGTCGTCAATCAGTGAACAGTGATCCCCGTTCTGGACGCCCATCCACCTCTCGCAATGAGGACAAGATTGCACAAGTGAAGGCTGTGGTGGGCTCTGATCGTCGTTTAACAGTCCGAGAAATTGCACAGGAGTGTCACATTTCCGTAGGATCATGTGATGAAATTTTGAGGAAGGACTTGAACATGCGCCGAGTGTCTGCAAAGTTTGTGCCGCGTCTCCTCACTGAGGATCAGCAATTCCAACGACTGCAATTCCTCTTTCCCAAGAACACCTTAAAAGGACACCGGTTTCAAGACATTGAAAACGTAAAACAGAATTCGACACCGCAGCTTCAGACCATCCCAAAGTCTGAGTTCCAGAAATGTTTCGAGGACTGGAAACATCGTTGGGCCAAGTGTGTTACTGCCAATGGAGCATATTTCGAAGGAGATTGACTCAAAATCTGTTTATGTATGTATGTTTTTGCATAATAAATTCAGTCTCGATACTTTTTGAACAGCCCTCGTATATATATATATATATAGACAATCAGAGGTAGAAAGGATTTAACTACTAACTTCCTTCCGGTGATTCTACAAATTAAATTTTGGTATTAACGTACGAACGCAACCATGCGAACTTTAAAGATAACTCACCAAATTGGCAACCCCGATTTCGCATGTGTCATAGTCTCTGAATCGGCAACCGTGTTCTTCGTTTCACATTTCTCTGTTTGCTGCCATTCTAAGCCTAACCGTTCATTCATATGGCAAGCTCGAATACTAAAATGCGAATTTGAGATTTACTGAAATCTCAAATAATAGAAATTAATAATGAAACTAACTTAACTCAGTTGTGCAACAGCCCAAGAGGGCCAAGGCCTACTGTGCCAACTCAGTATACGTGACCTTGGGTGCATGAGCAAATGTTCCGGTCGGGTGGTCAGCCTGATATGAAACCCCCAGTGTTAAGCTCCCAAGCAAGCCTGATTCTCCTTTTATCGACCCTCTGAAAGGATGAAAGGCAGAGTCAACCTTGCCCAGCCCGGGGTTTGAACCTCGGACCTGCGGTGTGGAAGCGCGATGCATTAACCACTCAGCCACTGTACTTCCAATAATCAAATTAATAACAATAAAAAATTAAATTAAATAATGAAATTATTTTTTCTTTTATTGATTATAATATATTTGTAAATACTTATATACATATATATATGTAGGATTTGAAGTGTTGGGGATATAAAATATTCCTTTCAGTGAGGTTACAACCTCACCAAATAGATGGCGCTGCCAGCGAATATATGCGTCATCCCCCGGAATGGTGGGTTTTTGAGGCAGAAGCGAGAGCGGCGGAGAACGAGACAGACGTGAGGGAGACAGACTCCGGTTTTACAGGCACGAGGTCACGTTTCGGTCAACGTGGTGGTCAATAGGCTTAGCAGGCCACGTTTTTCGGTTACCGTGGTAGTCGATAGGCTTAGCGACAATTGAGTGTATGCTCCTTGAAATAGCTCATGTTGTAAACCAGTATTTAATCGGAAATCAATCTAATGTTTAATTAAACAGTAATTTTATCCTAACCAGTTTGTTTTTTCTTTGAATATCAAGATCCCGGACATAGTAACTCACCCCTAGACACCAAAAGAAAAGCCACTTGTATAAGTAAAATACACCCCTACATATATATATTTCACAAAGTGGTTTTCGATTACGCGCTTCACGTTCCCGTCAGGGTACTCAGTTTTGAGAATTCGTCGGTTTTGCTCGATGTCTCCAATATTATTGCGATAATACGTAAGTACCTAAATGTTCAACAGGTTTGAAGATGCTGTATGACAGTGCTTCTCAAAGTTTCAATATTCGCGACCCAATATTCAATCATAAATTTCATCGCGCCCCCTCCATACAATAACAATGTATTGAATTCAATAATACTATACTTTGACACTAAAACTACGTGCTCTCTCTTACTTGCCACCGGCGTATATAAACGATTCATTCAGCATTAATTTCCCTGGACCTATATGCACGTCTTTACGAAGTACAATCTTTTCTGTGCACTGCTATCCATAGAATTATTCCGGGGGCTTTGGAATGCAGTAAAATGACCTTGATAATATGTTTGAGAAGGATCTACTTATTCAAAATTATTTGCTTTTTTATCCCCCCCCCCCTACATCACATACACAAACCTACGTGGAAAACGGTTGGCATTGGTAAGCGAATCACGTAACTTTTAATCGGCAGTTAAGGGATTAATTATAATCGGTACAAATTAACAAGATAAGTGTTAATTTTTGAATATAATTTCATATATGACAATCCATGGGGGCACTGGTAATTATTAAATTTGTTCTTAACTTGGTATTGTTAAATTAATTATAAAATACATTGTGTAGCACGGATGCATTTATAAGTGTAATATATCAGTTTAAATGTGTATTTTATTATTCATTATGCCAGAATGTATTTTGTTTGCTTACTTGTTGCAATTTAATTGTTGCTGTAAATTAATATTTTTTAAATCACTTTTTGTTTTAAAATTTTAAATATGCTCGCGCCCTCCTCGTACAGTTGTCGCGCTCCCCAAGGGGGGCGCGCCCCACAGTTTGAAAAACGCTGTTGTATGAGCTTTCTTGGTTAATCTGAAACGGCTTCTGAGAAAAACCGTATTGCTATTACAACAATTTCTTATTTATGCTTTTGTTGCTGCTATTGCATATCGTTCAGGGTCTGACGTTGTCCGATAAGATCAATTAAATCGTTGACTCTCAAAAAGTCCAGCACAAGAATGGAATCAGTGTAGATATCTTTCCTTGTGAGATCCATGAAACACATTATGTGTTCGATGAATCCCAGGTGATATTGATACCTTGCACAGATGGAGATCTTTTTGTTCGCTGAGAATGAGAGGCACTTGATACGGCCACTGGCAAGACGGGAGAGTGTAGTTTAGAAGCATTTGTTACATTTGTGAGAGCTGACCTGATTTATTACCCTCATACCAATGATCAGTGGAAAGCACCCTTCACTCGACCAAATTTTGAGATTTTTTTTAAAGAAATGTAATTCCAGTTCTAATGATGATTTATGCTTTTAGAACTTAATGTGAGGAATAATTGAGGACCTTTATATATATATACCATAGATCAATGGTTTCCAAAGTAATCTCTACAGCAGCGTTTCTCAAACTGTGGGGCGTGCCCCCATAGGGGGGCGTGATGACTCTATGAGAGGGCGCAAGCATATTGAAAAGTCGAAAACAAAAAATGATTTTAAAAAATTATTAATGTACTGAAAGTAAACAAACAAAATGCATTCTGACATAAAAATTAAAATTAACATTTACACTTATAAATGTATCTGTATTGTACAATATATTTTATAATTTAAGAATACCAAGTTAAGAGAAAAAATTTTAAAAAAAACCAGTAACCCCATGGGCTTGTCATATATAAAATTATCACAAAAATTAACATTTTTCTTAATAATTTGTACGGTTTATAAATAATCCCTTAACTGCCGATTTAAAGTTACACGATTCGTTCCCCAATACCTTCGTTTTCCACGTAGGAGCACGTATGTGATGTATTGGGAGGAAGGGGGGGGGGGAAGAAAAGGAATAAATAAGTAAATCTTTCGCAAATGCTGTCAAGGTCCTTTTATTGCATATCAAAGCCTTCGGAATAATTTTATGTGGATAGCAGTGCACAGAAAAGATCGCACTCCGGGGAATGTAACGCACGGGTTGAGCGAGACATATATACACGCTGGTGGTACTTAAGAGGTTAAAGTTGCATAACGGCAAAGTATAGTAAGATTGAATTTCTGCATTGTTATTTGTATGGAAGGAGGGTGCGATGAAAATTATGATTGAATATTTGGTCGCAAATATTGAAAGTTTGAGAAACACTGTTCTACAGACCCTTAGGGGTCCGTGGAAAATTAAAATTGATTTGGGGATCCCTGAGCAACGTCGGAAGGTACGAGCAAGGTTTAATATGAAATAATCGTATTGTGATCCATTTTATTATTATGACAATTACCAGGAAATGCAAACCTGAACCCAAAATTTGAAAACATTCTTCACATGGATATTCCTGACTGGGTGTTCAACTATTTTGCGCATTGACAAACTCAAATCCTAAGTGCAGATGAATCTATATGAATACAGGAGCAGCTAATCGAGAAATTTAATAAGCTGAACGGAAGAGAAATAAACAAATGTTTGAACATTTGTTTATTCCTCTGTCATACCACAATTTCTGGTTACAAAAACAGATCCCAATTTATGTCGTCCATTATGGATTATTGTACAGAAGTTCTGACTGCTTTGCCGCCTTCCTAGTTGGTAGAACGGGGATTCACACACACGGTGCCGTTATAAACCCATCACAAAAGGGAAAGAAAACTACTAGAAAGTAATGTTCGTGGGGAGGTTCGTTCATGGTTGCCACCACACACCACTCGACACACACACATTAATACACTCATAACATCTCATCTTCATCCAAGTCATTAATGTTTTTATTTTATTTTAGATAAAAGTTATAGTTTAAAAAAAATACTTCTTTAACAAAATATTTTTTTTCTGCAGTTGTAATTTTTATACCATGCATTTATGTAGTTTTTTCACTTGGGGTTTCGTGGGCAAGTTTTGACAGTCAAAAAGAGACCATGGGTCAAAACAGTTAGGAAACCACTTCTATTGATGGACAAATTGTGACTTAACTGAGTCCAAACTATTTTTTAGTAAAAAAAACAATAAAGCTATCAAACAAGTCAGCCCCTTAAGGATCACATCTGTCAGCAATATTAAGTTCATGAATATAACGTAACTCAAAGCACACAATTTCTACTATTTTCTACTACTTTCGAAATTTTAACTTGAAAAATTTCAGTTCGAATTCTCTTGAGCTTTTCTTATATACCAACGTTTTTCACTTCATAATTTAAACATCAATTATTAATTTTTGTTTGGTTAATTTACTCCAATTAATTTTGTTAAAAATGGGTAAACTTTGTCGGCTTAGTGTCTTAGAGGTAGAGTCCCCACCTCGTAAGTCTAAGGTTGTGGGTTCGTTCAATTTGGCTTTGTGCTCTCAACAAAACAAATCCCGATAATATTTAGAGCTTCAAGTGAATAAATGCAAGCGTCAAAAATTTGGAAGCTGGATTCGCTACTAGATGGTGTCACCTAAAATGGGTTTCACACTTTAAGAATTGCCCTGCCAGCAAAGGATAAATTGCCAAAATTCAGCCCAGTTGAAAGAAAGAAATCGGTAAAATAAATTAATCATTAAAGAAGGGATGCTTCAATCAAACATTTTTCAGCATTGTATTTGTTATATATCAACACACAATTATATATTATTTTTATTCCTTATACAGGATCTTTTAATAATTTGCATTTGATTAATCTTTGCTCCTTTTATCATAAAAAGAGTAAAAATTCTTATCACTAAAATGAAGTAAAATTTTTTTCAAATGTTTTTGCATTTGTTGAATAAAAAATATTTACGTATTAACAAAAGGACCTATAATAAGTCGTCATATTTTCCCCATGAGTTACTTTTAACAATTTTCGTGGGGTTGATTTATTTCGTTTTATTTTATCATATCGCATTTTAAAGCTTGTTCTTAGTAAGATCATGTTATGTCAGGCACATGTCTTTGCGTGTTGGAATTCAGTAACGGCAAGATTAGAGGCTATCGGGAGTGCAGATTATCGTTCCCGATATTGCTACTCGTATCGATAAGATTCCAATGACTATCACGCAAATATGGAATTGATGGATTCACGAAGCTGAATCTAAATTTCATGGAGAGTTGCAATGCCTTTTGACAAAGAGCGCAAGAGGAGATGGGTTTGTATAGCCACATCACTGCCTTGAGTCGGGAAGTTGGGGGGTTGTACGTAACACTATAACTATCCGCATCAGCAGTGCAATGACGTCTGAAGCAGCGCGGTAACCATTAGTGCGGCTTCCTATAACACTGCAGTACAGAATAGCTCATTGATAGTCATGTGTCGAACAACTAAACTAGATATAGGAATGTAAACATGTTATCACGTGATGGAATTCACTTCTGGAGGCACCGAGGAAAACAAACGTGGCCTGCTTGCACTAGGTATCATCATGCAGTCCTACATTTGGCGCTATAATATATGGTCATCTATTTCATAAAAGACACTAATACTTTTTGTTCGAGTGGTCGTGACAGGAAAATGTATTGTTAAGTTTTCCACATCTTAAGGCTGGTGGCTATTCCCTATCTTCGAGGTTTTGAAAACGTCACCTTCCATCATGATTGCACAAGACAGCATCTTGTCCTGATTTACCTCAACAACACAGAAGTTTCTTAGACTGTTGTCCTTTACAGCACGTTCTCCAGATCTATCACCCATAGAAGATATCTTTTCGTGTAAGTTCTTGAGAGATTTCTAGATCTACGATTTGTGAAGTTTTAGAAATGACTCGAAGCAGCGTGAAAGGACTTTACCGTATCTAGCATGCAAACCCAGTTTCGATTCTATGCTCAGTCGCGTTAGAGTCATTTTAACGGTCAACGACGGCAGCTATGTATATTAATTTCGGGTCTTGTATAGCACTCAAATTATTTACAATTTTAATTATGTTTTTTCCTACTAAGCAGTACGTACAATAAATTTTGTTATATGCTTTCCTTCCACATGTTCCAGCTGTGTATTTAACCAAAAATTCTATCTAGGGCAAGTACACACCAGTTTTACTGCCTCAGATTGGAATACCAAAATCTCAAGGCATTACAGAAAAAAAAATTCTTTGGTTTTGCTACTGAATTTTTGTAAGGCTAAATATTGAAAACCTTTTTGCAAAAAAAATTTTATTTAAAAAGAATTGATAAAAAGGTACTTTTTAAAAGGAAATATATGATCTCATTTAATAGGCAAGCACAATTCCACTTCTGAAAAAATATCAAACCAAAAACGTTTCCAGGATAACGGAAATATTTTTATTGCTCTTCCATAATGAAGAATCTCTTAAAAAAAGAAAATTCCTTCTGCACAAATCCCTGAACGAATAATTACTCTCGTATATAAATCAAAATATCGTCTGCATCATAATATATATAAATAACAATAAAATAAAATAAATTCTTAAATACATTCTCAGAAAGCAATGTTATCTGCAACCGAATAAATCAATTCGAGTCCGACGCGATCGGAATCGCTTATCGTCTGTTGATAATACTTTTCACGAAGAATTGTGGATATCTTACAAAAAGAATAAAAATTTGTATCGAACATTTTGAAGCATGTTATTTCTTATATATCTTTCTCGAAATAGAAAAACACCACATTTCCTTCTAGAAATTTCAATTTCCTATGTATTTGAGCAAAATATCTCTTTTCGTAGAAAAATATTCCCGTCACTCTCTTTCGGAAATATATATATTCGGATTATATATTTTTTT